>JAPKLW010002861.1:0-60842 GCA_026898455.1 Plectranthus barbatus | reverse complement strand
TTTCTAAATATTATATTTTCAATAAATTATATATATTTATTAATAAATCTTAAATAAATTATTAATTAATAATTGAAGTATTTACATATATGGAAGTAATCCAATTAAGCAATCAAATCTTAATATATTATCTACATATAGATTTATCCACACCAAAAATAATTAATTAAATAGTTTATTAATGACTAACTAATCTAACTCAAACTTACCACAAATTGCTTCCGGGCTTACTTTAATATATACAAGTAATATAACTAAAGATCTGCATTCTATAAATTACATCGAGTCTTATATTAATATATATGATTAAAATTCTTTAAAAAACAAACTAAAAATCCTCAATTAAAATTATTCCAATTTTTTAAAAATTGTATATAATTAATTTTTCTCATATTTATATTTTAGTTGATGATGTTAAATAACCTAATTAAATTTGGCATTCGAGTTATATTTATTATTAAATTATGTTAAATATTTTTTATTTAAATTAATAAAACTCATAGGTTGAGTGCTAAATTATGAAATTTTTATAATTTATTGAAGTTTGATTTACTTATAAATTTATTTATTGATGTTTCCCTAATTAATAAAATCAACATTCAATCTTCTTTCATATTTGTAAAATCAATATTTGAAATATCATTTAATGAAATAAGTAGTTGAATTAATAAATAATTAATGTGATTGAATATTTCCATATATTGCCTCAGGATTTGTTTTAATATATATAAAATTTTAAATAAATTATTAATTAACGATTGAAGTCTTTGATATATGATTGATAAATCCAATCATAAATATTAATTATTTTTAATTAAAATAAAAAATATTCAACCCATTTATGTTCCAATTAATATATTATCATAAAATTATGTATTTTTCTCTAAGTTTTGAATTTATTGAATTTATTTTTCTAAATAATATAATTTCAATTAATTGTATGTGTTTATTAATAAAATTTTAAATAAATTATTAATTAATAATTGAAGTATTTTTATGTATGGAAGCAATTCAATTAAGCAATCAAATCTTAATGAATTATCTACATATAGAATTGTTTATATCAATATTAATGAACTATTTAGTTCATTAATGGCCAACTAATCTAACTCAATTTTACCATATTTTGAATACGGCCTTACTTTAATATATATATAGATATAGATGTATTACTAATTATTTTATTAGTGGACTGTCGAGCTTCATATATATGGCAAATAATTAACTAGCTCAATCACATTAATCATTTGATTGACAAAATTCGACTTCATTTCCGAATTTAACTACACCAAAAAATAAGGAAATAATTAATTCAATTAAGAATGAATAATAACAACAACAATAATAATAACTGTGTATTATGGAGATTAATTCGTAGGACTAATCTATCATGTTGATAAATATTATTGTGGAAATTATGTAATGAATTGATATTAAATCATGGAAAACAATGTAATACCCCGTATTAAAATTTCACCTTGTTTAAGAATGATGAGTGTATTGTTGTATCAATCTCAATTGAGAAATAATTAGGAATGATTTATTTGAATTTTGGAGATTTGAAATTGAAAGTTATGTTCATATTTTGAGATATTTGGAGGATATTATAGAGATAATATTGTGTTGGAGAATGGAATTTGGAAGTTTATGCATGTTAATTTGGAATTATTATGTATTGGAAGTTGAATTGTGGAGTGTGGAATTTTGGAGGCATTATACCATATTAGTTAATTGGATTATTAAGGATGAATATACATGGATATAATAGTGTGTAATTATTATATGGTGGAATATGTATTATTATATGTATAATATATGATTATATCATAGTTTCTTCCCCTACCTTGTTTCCATCGAAGAGAGAGAAAGAGCTGGGAGAGCAGCCATTTTCAGAAAACTCCACCCGCCACCTCCCCTTCCCGTTTAGATCCCGGCCGCCTCCGGCCACCGCTAGACGAACCGCCACCGCCCTCGGATAGCCCTCTCTTCTAGCTTCAAATCGAGCTAAGGTGGAGCTCATGAGGCGGAGTATCGAGCGAGATATCGAGGAGAGAAGGAGGGTCGCCGGACTGTGGAGAGATCGTGAAATCCGTCCCAGCCCTTCTCGCCGCCCCTGTTCCCGGCCGTTTTCCGGCCAGATCCGACTGCCGATGGCTGCACCACCACCACCATTGGAAAGCTGTTCCTTCAGGCTTTCCTAAGAGCTAAGGTACACCCCGTGAGGTCGCAGATCGGAAGATAAATCGTAGAGAGAAGTGAGCCCGCCGGAGTTGGTGAGATTCCGATTTCCAGTTTTGTAACTCGTTTTTATGCGATTAATTCGAGCTTTAACTCATGTATTCGTGTTTCCTACTTCCTAGAGAATATTTGGGGACCAAGATCTTTGAGTTTGGACGCCGGAAAAACACCATCGCCGCCGTCGCTCTTCATCTTTCCGGTGAGCTTTCACCCATTTCATTTCTCCGGCGTATTTTGAGCTTTCAAGCATGTCTTTGTGTTCCCCTTGAGTCTAGGACCTTGTTAAAGTGCTTGAATGTGGTTTTGGGTGATTAGATGGTGAGATTTCGCGAATTTGCAGGCTGGGCGCATTTTTGCCGAAGGAAAGGACCCATATCGACCTACATGAGGTCGATATGCCTCCTGTTCCAGGTCGATATGGGCAAGCTGAAAGGGGAAAATTTGATTTTTCGTGTTTATCTCGATCCGATTTAAGTTATTCTCAATTTTTAAGTTTAATATATGTTTATCCAAGCATGTTAAACATATTTAAGGTGTAGGTTATTGCAATCGAAACTCGGATTAAATTCTATTTTGATTAAGAGAGGTTGAAGCATGTTAAATTAAAGGGGAAGCATGTGACATGTTGATTGGAAATTTTTGAGTTAAATATATGATTTTGGGAGCATGTTGGGCGTAACATATGCATAGATATTAATGATTTGGATCGAAAGGAAATTATGGAAAATATGTGGAAATTTAGTTTGATGGTGAATTAGTTCTTGGAATTGGTTGAGGTTTACCGTTGTCCTAGATCGCTTATCCTAATTGGGTAAACCGTGATTAATTGTAGGAATTTGAGAACGAGGATCGTTGAGCTCAAGCATCTAAATAAGCCAAGTAAACGAGGTGGGAAACTATTTCAAATCTATAAAAATCAAATGCGTGTTTTCTTTTCAAAATGCGTGATAAAATGTTTGCTTTTAAATTGAAAATGCTATGCATGTTTTGTGTTGTCATACTGTCCTCTGTCATATCCCGTTGACAGAGAGTAAAATAATGAGTTCGGAACCAGTTTCTTACAACTGCGCTAGAACTTCATTAGTAGTATGGGGTAGCGACGCCATACGAAGGGATTATGAAGATATAAGGGGAACATGTTATGAGGTCGGAGATTTAATGATATGATTGAGATGATGTTGATGATTGATTGTGAAATATGATTTAATAAGCGATCGGGTCTCAAACAGGATTTCTGAGACTAGTGCACTCTAAATGACAGTAGGTTGAGTGTGTACTCATTCCTTGCTAGTCATCGTAATTTGGAAGCCGGCCAACTTCCAGTTACAAAACCGAACAGATATGACAACACTAAAAATAATGGGTGTGTGAGTAAAATGATTTGGCTAGCACGGTTTATTTCAACAAAACCCCGTGTTTAGCTGTGTGAGTTGCATAGCATATTTCATATATAATGTATGTTTTTGGCATGTTTCTCACTGGGTACGAAAGTACTCAGCCCTCGCGATATTTCTAAATCGTGTAGGTTAAGCAGCAGGAATGGAGGTAGCGGGTGTAAGCAGAAGAAGGAGAATAAGTGTGTTTTTGAAAAGCTTACAGATCCTGTGGCATGTATCTTCATATACATGTCACCATCACGTTACACACACGCTGCTACACTCTCTGAAAACCCTTCCCTCTTTTAAATATATGTTCGACTAAATCTCTATTCTGTTATTGACTCGAAGAATCATTTCTTATGTTTAACTATCTTTTAAATTAATTCAAGTCTTTTTCTTATTTGAATGTATCGAATGCTCATCAAAACCTGAAACATCAATGTAACGTGGCCCCATATTGGGAAGGGCAGATGGGGGCGTTACAGATGTTTTGAAACAGAAAGAAAATATTGAAAATAATTGATACAAACAATTTTACATGGCTACAAATAATATAACAGAATGATTTGATGATTTGAGGAATTAATATTAGGAAACCGATGCAGAATTAAGGGTAAATTAATTATTTAATTAAGACTATAGATCAAAAAGTTGTATAAATACTCTGTTTATTGTGCTAATTGACTACTCATTTCATTACTCTAGCTTTCTTATACATGTTCATGTTGGTTTGTGAAGGATAAGTATTTTTCTTATCGAATAATGTTTAAAGTCATTGTTCATTGTAGTATTTGTTTATTTTAGGATCATAATTGCAGAAATAAATTTTTTTGTGCTGGAAGAATTATTCTCTGACAACAGGTTGATAATGTCATTCAACATTTTTAGTTTTTATTGATGTATGCGCATTTTATAACTATTCATTCGTTAATTGTTTTGCAGATATTTAGATATCAATCCAACCCTTTAAGGAGAAAACAAAGGAGGGTATTTGAAATCAATATTAGTACATTTAATAGAGAGAAACTGTGTTTTTTCTAGAGTGAAATATTTTATTATATTATTTTCTCAAATTTGATAATGTATTTCAATTTAGTGAGTAGATCATAACTCATTTCATTGTTCTTAAATGTGTTACATTTCTAACATTTCATATCAACCACTCATATTAATTGTTTTGACTTATTATCTTCTATGAATTGTTGTAGTAGAATTACACTTTTACAATTTATCATTCTATTTATTTTAGTCTCAACTCACATATTAAAGAATAAATGAAGATTCGAAAATGTCAAATTCATAAATTATTTATTTTATTGGCTTGATTGTTGCTTTATTATTTTTGTTTCTGACATTTATGATCAGTTGCTAAAGAATTTGGTATGAGAAAGTAAATCTCACTTGAGAGGAATATAATAAAATAATAAATTCAATTCATAAAGGTATTACCTTCATGGCATCACAAAAAACATGATCGTAATCACTTAATCACGACCATATTCATTCAAATAAAATAATTAAATATTCTTTATTTTAATATTTAACTAAGCGTTCAAGAAATATTAAAAAAATTACATTTCATAGAGGCATTGACAGATCTATTAAGGGGAGGCTCCAAATCCTTTAATCGAAAAAAAAATCTCAATTTTACAAATAGGATGATATAATATTTTCAAAATTTTAAAATTTTAAGAGGGCTCGAATCTTTTCTTTATTTTACTTTTAAAATTTTAGATTTGTATGTAGTATTGAGGTTACTTTTGGTGTATCAATTTTTATTTATTTATTATTATTTTGAGCTGATATTTTTTATAATTAGATTTTTCAACTACGTAAATTTAAATGGAGTTACCTGCCATACGATATGTAAATATCTCAACCGATAGAAACAGTAATGGCTATACGATATGTAAATATCTCAACCGAAAGTGCTTTAAGAACAAATTTTTTCTTATTTTGAAAGTGAATGATAAAAGTATGAATGTTAAATGGGCCAATTCGCCGGGTTTGGGAACTGCCCTGTCAGGTTATGGATTAATCGGTCTGGGCTAAATGAAGCGCAATTTTTTCAGGTTAAAAATTATCAACCCTAACCCTTTGGTTATTGGGCTGGCCCATCGAGCTAACAAAATTACCATTTATTTCTATTTTTATTTTTTATTAAGTTTAAATATTTTATCTTAATATTAAGATTAATTATAAATATAGTATAATTATTTTTATAATTGCATCCTAACATTAAATGTTGTATTTTATACTAAGAATAATACATTAGATAAGTTAAATAATTATATCAATTACAAAAAATATTGCATGATATATCATATTGCAATATATATATATATATATATATATATAATTATATATAATGTGTTATACATAATGTAAATCTGATGAGGTCTCACAATTATGTGAAATAATTTCTTATTATATAAAAGAAACTATAACTCAAAGAATATTTATTTAAAATACTATTTAATAATTAAAAAATCAATCATTTATCAAATATTATTTTAAATTATATATTTAAAATAATATTTTTAAATAGTTAAAATATAGGCATATCGTTTGTGTGAATAAAATTTATTTAGACACTTTCAACCCGCGGCCCAACGTGTCTAGCCCATTTAACATGGACCATTTAGCCCAATTTTATTCGTTTAAAAAAATTTCAAGCCTAACCCGATTTAGCTTGGATTATTCAGGTCAACCCGTCAGTCCGGACTAAATTAATATCCTAGATAAAAGTAACGAATAATGGTGTGAGAACAAGTCTCAAAGGCCACAATCAATATAAATATAAAATCCTTCAATACAAAATAACTATTTCAATAGCAAACAATGATATTAGTGACAAGATTTTATTATGGAATAAGGAGACACTTCAGTCAATAGAAATTTTGGTTTTGAATTAAAATTAATATGACTAATCCATGAGATAAGCTCGATTGACATTTATAAATATTTTAATATTTTATTAATATATATCTATTAAATAAATAAAATTATCATAATTTAATAATAAATCATATATGCACTGCGCATCGCGCAGGCAGTAAACTAGTTTTTATGTTAAGCCAAAACCTATTTTGTTATAGTATATTACATGATTAATTGTTTTATATGGTAAAAGGTAATTCAAAATCTTTATATAAATGTGTATTTTTGCATGAATTATACAAACACATGTGGTTTTCAACCTATTTCTTGACTTCTCATAACTGGGCTTAGAAAAGTTCACTCAACTTTATTGGCCCCTATTTCTACGGCATGAGATCTTCTGTCTTATTTTTTGTGTTCTACTCCCTGTTTCACTATTAAAATTATTAATTTTTATTTAATATTTTTTATAATCTTAATTTAATATGGTTTGGATTATTTTATAAGTTCAACCATAGGGTTTATCCCACCCAATTAGGGTATATAATATTTTTTTGAAATTATTTTTCAGTTTTTGACTAAAATTTAATTATTAAAATTGATCAATTTATAATTATAATTTGTGTTCTTATAAAATTTTGATTTTTATTCTTAAAAATCAATTATACTATATTGTATTATACTTAATTTTATTTTTGTGAAAATATAATTTAAAATTGGTAATCGAGATAATGGAATACCAAGTGGAACACCAATGTGGGACAGAGGATTTGAAGCCCTATTTCTACAGCCCAAGCCCAACTTCTAGTTTCCAATTTCTTCGGCTGAAATTCATTTATTCATAATTTGGACTACATCAGAAAAAAAAAAAATTTAAGAGTTCAGTCAATTCATGACCCGAAAAATAGTTTAATTATCGATTTAGGACCTGAAAGATTAACTGTCAATTCAGGACCTGAAAGATCATAAAAATTCTCAATCAAAGACCTAAAAGATTTCGGGTCCTGGATTGACAAATCATCTTTTAGGTCCTAAATTGATAATTTAATTATCTTTTGGGTCCTGGATCGATAATTCTCCAAAAATTTTCAAGTTTAATTTGAACTATAGTCTACGGACTACGTTTATATGTAAGTTTGTAAATAAGGACTTATATCTAATATTATTTCTTCCAAAATACATGCTGCGTAGTAAATTAATAGTTTTTCTTCCCAAAACAATTTACAAAATAATAATGAAAAATATTCTTGCTGTCGAAATTAAAAATTATTTAGTAGATCACAAACTAAAAGAATCCGTATACAGAATCTCTATAAATTAATGAGTGTCATTCTAGATCAAAATCTCAAATTATTATTATTAAATAAAAAAATCAAATCATCATCAGAAATGAGGCATATAACGCAGCTATTAGAGAAAGCTGATGAGAATTTGAAATCGTAGTTGAATATCCTGCAAAAAAAGGCCAAACTTATAACAATAATAATAATAAAAAAAGTTGTAAGAGGGTTAACTTTCCATTAGCTAGTAGCAGTAAACTAAAAAACACATAGGCGTCGTTTTGATATTATTGGAAATTTCTGAAGTAAAATATTTAATTTTTTTGATATTAAATATTACCAAATTTATCTACGTGACGAGTAGATGATTGTGGTATATTTATGTTCTCAAAACCGAATTCCGGTGAGTAAAAAATGAATCAACGAAGTGATACGGTTGGTGGGATTATTACGTAAGAGGGTTATGTGATAAATGAAGTCGCACTGATTAATTACATTAATTAATCTCTGTATATAAACGTTAATGGTTGAGGTGTGTAATAACAAGGTGTGCAGTGTATGTGGCACACGGTGGCGTCCTCGCGCGCCGCCGTCGCCGCTCGCCCCGCCCCGCCTCGGTCTACGGCCTCAGCGAGGCCGAGCACCGAGCGCCTGCGCCCGTGTCCCATGACTCGTGCCCCAAGCCTTGATCCCGACCTTGACCCCGGTCCCGTTCTCGGTTCTTAGCAATATCAAAACACACCCGCGCGCGCCCGTGATGCACACGTCTGTTGTGCTATGTCTCCCGCTTGTAATGGCTCGAGTCTTGATGGCTGCGACCATAACAGACAGGCTCCCCCTCGGTGGAACATGCCTATAAATAGGCACGCATAGGAGCATGTCTCCGCCCCCCAGACACGAGACAAGCAACACATAGCCAGATACTGCATCTTTATCCTCATATTGCTGCAAAATTTTCTTATCTTTTAAGTTACTCAGTTTTCACCTTCGTTCAGTTCGGCAAAACTTTTCACCCTAATCAATCGAAACCAGTCCAAATTAATCAGTTAATATCCACATACCAACTTCACAAGATTCTGGCCTAGAAAGCGGTCGGCTTAGAAGCCATCAGGCCCAAGAGACAAGAGACAAGAGACAAGAGACAAGAGACAAGCGACCACCGACCTCAATGCCTGTCGAACCAAGATAGTAATTGACCCCAGTGCACCAATTTACCCAAACACCTATCCATCCGAGATGATTATTAGATGAGCAGAGCCGTTGCGGAATTTTTGGGTTGTTGTCAACAAGCCACGTATCTTGAATTTTTCGGTTCCGTGGTCACTATAGATGCTGGCTAGGACTAGACAGGCCCAAAACCATTGTACTTGCCCCTTTGATTATGTCTATAAAAATGAGGTCCCAACTCATTGTTTTATTTCGAATTTTCACACCCTCACACACAGTTACACTTAGCAAAAATTATCAAAATATCACTATATTAATTATTTACACGATTCACTCGTATACTTTGCATTAAATTTTTTTTTTCTTACTTGCATTTATCTTCGTTGATTTGTTTATCTGCTGTCTCCCATAATAATGATTCTATAGGTTCCGATCTGTTCACATTTGAACCTCAACATTTATATCATCAAAAGCAAACAAATTAATAGTTTAAAAATAGACGAAATATGTGACCGCCTTCAAATTTAGTCTCCATTTTTTAGTTATTAATTATTATGAAAATGATACCACCTTTTCGGTATTTATTTATCATTTAAAATAATTAAACGAATATTGTGTTACAACGTGATTGATTTTGCGCTAGTGTAATTAAAACAACTTGAATTTGCAAAGATATGCAATACAATAATCCTGAAAGCAAAAGTTGGACTAAAATAAAATAAAATAAATGTATTTATAATCATTCAAAGATATATTTAGATTTAAGACCCTTATTATATTAGTATATATACTTATATATTAGTAAAAGCAGCCCATTAAATCAAGAAATGTTTATCACGACACATAAAGATTTTGATATTATTTCTCCACCTTTCATCAATCATATATATATATATATTTCCAAAAGTCGTATATATCTTATATTTTATAATATTGAATATGTTGCTCTACACCTCATTCTGGCTAATTATGATTATAGTACTCCACTTGTATTAATTTATTTAGGTGCCCGTAAATAAATTGGCTGTTAATCTTCAACACAGTAAGAGACGGATATGGATAAATATATTTTGAGTTTCCTAAATATTCAACACCAATTTCATATAACAAAGAAATTTAGAAAACTTTGGAATCAAGCGCCTCCAAACCCTAGAGTCTTGTTGCGTGGAAAGACAATACTATGATTTATATGAGTTTTAATATCGATTGAATACTATGAGCTAGATACTATTGTAAATAAAATGAATAATCCATTATATCATTTTTAACATATTGTGTTTCTATTCGCGAAAAGAATATTGTTTAATTTTATGTTATATTCATGTTTGAGTTTGGTGAATTAGATTTCGAACAAGATTATATCTTTTTAATAAATCAAATACATATTTGACCTAATCGGAATGAATTTTAATGAATCAGACATCCGCACAAGTTAACATCACTTAATATATAACATTGATGAAAAGAATCACGTTTAGACTATAAGCTAATCTTATATGCACATCAGATCAATTTGTTTCATTTTTCATGTTCCATTATTAATCCCTGCTGAATTGTCCCGGTGACTTTGGGCACAATAATCAAGGAGTGTGAGTGTAAAATAAGTTGAGTGGAATTAATATTTTATTGTTGAGTGTGAAAAATTGCCTTTTTAAGTAATGGGACAATTGAGATGGGACGGATGTAAAAGGAAAGTGGGACAATTGAGGTGGGACGGAGGGAGTACTTTTTATAATATAGTTTAGATTAATTTTATAAATTCAACCGTAGAACTCTTCCCATCCATTTAGGATATATAATATTATTAATTAATAATAATTTTTCAATTTATAACTAAAATTTGATTATTAGAATTGATTTAAAATCTTGATTTTTATTCTAAAGAAAATTAATTATAGTATATTATATTATATTTAATTTTTATCTTCGTAAAAATTATTATTAAAATTTGTAATTGAGACAGTGGAACATTTTTATGGAACAGAGAATTTGATCAGTCCCCTATGGAAGTCGACATTGTAAATTACTTTATTTGTCATATTTTTCTCCTTTAAATATTAAAGACAAGCTTCTCAATCGTTGAACCCTCATTGTGGATGCAAAATCTGAAACACTTTTGTCTAATTAGATACACTACACGCCATCTGATTGACGCAGAGAGAGGTCGACTTGGATAATGGAGATTTCAGGCTTCTCAAACATTTCTAATTTGGATTTGGTAAGGCATTTATGCATATGATGTAGTAATTTCTTACAGAGAGATTTAACACTTTGTTAGCAGGGAATGGAGGATCATTCAGCTGAAGATTGGATCAACGACATGGAGTGTTCATCGACTCACTGGAATCCGATGATGAGCTTCCAAGGGGCGCCGCCGTATTCAACCTCAAGTTGGACCTCGTACGCGGCTGATCAGACCAGCTTTTTTCAGTTTGGCAATTCTTCAACATGTGATAGTCATGCTAGTAGTCCAATTCACGTGGGGTTCGTCGGTTCGACGAAGACTTCATCCGCCGTCGACAGACGCCATAGCGAGAAGAAGCTTGGAGGCCATTCTTTAGCTGAGCGGAAGAGGAGAGAGAAGCTCAACCAGTTGTTTATAGCCTTGTCTGCTCTACTTCCTGGACTAAAGAAGGTACTCTTCAATCTCTGTAGTTTCGGCCCAATTTAATAATTAATGTTAGAATCACTCTTCTCCTTAATTATAAAACCAGCTTGTAAGGAATTATACCAAATCAATGTGAGACTTTCTCTATGTGTTGCGTGAGATTATTTAACCTCAAACCGCCGATAACATGTGTAGTGTGAAACTATTTAACCTCAATTCCGGGATTTAGCTACCCATCACAAAATGAGGTTGACTCTAATATCATGGTAGTATCACTTATCTCCTTAAAATACCACTTGTAAAAAGAGGAATGCTTTAACATTATATGGAAGTCTAGACCATATATCCCATATAAATGTGAAAAATTTAATACACTTCTTTCACGCACAATATGTGACTATTTAACCACAAACTAACGATTAGATGTGTATCATGAGTTCATTTCACTTGAAATCGTTATTAGGGTATCATCATTGAAATGATATTCACTCTGATACTATGTTACCATCACCTATCCTATAAGTTATAAAAGGATGTTTTAACATACCATTATTCTAAAATAAAAAAGTTTAATAATTAATGATAATTTGTAATTAGTTTCATTGGACATTTTCACTTAAGCTTATTCTTATTTGATAATATTGATAAACTTAAAATAATGAAAAAAATAAAAATAAGTTAATGGATTAGCTATTGCTTAGATATTATTTAGGGTCTACTTTAAGTTAGACTTTAGTCAAATGCTTGGCAAATTTTACAATCATGATGTTTATCTTTTTTGCATCCATGACAATTATTGAATGTTTCAGATGGATAAGGCCTCTATTCTAGATGATGCAATAGCGTACATGAAAGAGCTGAGAAAACAGGTGAAGGGGCTGGAAGAGAACGCTAAGAAGAAGTCAACCAGCAACTTGAAATCGACCGTAAGCTTCACCATCAAGAAAGACGGTGGTGGTGGCGGCGAGAAATCATCGGACTCATCTTCTTGTAGTTCAGTTATGGCGGCGAGATTTAACGAAAAAGAGCTACTCATCAGCATTCACTGTGACACAAGGAAGGGATTGTTGCAGGAAATTGTTGGTGAAATAGAGAAGCTCCATTTGAGTGTTGTCAACAGCAGTGTAATGAGTTGTGGAGATTCTTCCCTCACCATCTCACTCATCGCTGAGGTATATATATCTTCATTAAATTCGATCACTCATCTAATCTTTTACTAATCATTATAGTTGCAAAACTAATTAAACGCCTACATAGGCGCTTGAATAGGGCCGAGTCTAGATAATTTATTGTTAAATTATTTTTATTTTTAACATTATAAGTTTTGTGGCTGATTTAATGTTCAACAAAGCTTAAAAAAATTCAAGAACAAAATAGAAAAATAAATAATTTTATTGATAGTTAATAAAGATAAGCGAATACATGAGAATGAATAAATTATGACCCATAGGTGTTAATAAAGATAAGCGAATACATGAGAAATGTCAAATAATATTCATAATTTGTATATAAATCTTTATAATCTTCTCTTCTGTATATAAATATATCTTCATTTTGATTAAATTCAGTCTTCTTGGGTTTTATCAATGATTCGGATTGGGGTATTCATGACAATACCTAATTATTTTGACTCACAATAATAAATATATAAAACATAAAATTATGTAAAGCTTCATTATTTAAAAATGAAAAATAAAGTTCTGCCTAGCTCGCTTAAGCACCGAATAATCCAAAAACACGTAATAGAGCCAATTTTAAATTTTTTTAAATTGTGTTGGGTCGACATCGAAGCTTAGACAACCACTTAGATTAATTAGTTTTATAACAATGCGAATCACATAGGTTTGAAGTTAGTTAATCTGTTGGCGTGTGTGGTGCAGAAGAACGAAGAAGCCAAGATGAGCATGGAGCAGCTTGTGAAGAATTTAAGAGGCCTTCTCAAAATGATATTGTCAAAGTAATTAGTCTATGTTATTTCCTTATATACGTTGTACATGTGAAATACTACACATAAAATAGTTGAATCTGACCTAATTTATATCCCACTCATCGAAATTGATCTCAACATTTCTTTCATTAGAAACTTAAAAAGTAAATTTTTCTATGAGATTGTCACACTGTTCTTTTATGCGATAATTTTTTTAAATAACGTGATTTTTCATTATAAGTAGTGATTGCATTAGTAAATGAAATATTTAAATATTATATTTCATTATTAGTAAGAATAATGTATTTAATTAATTTAAACAATGTATTTCACTATTAAGATTTATTTAACAAAATAAGATAAAGTGAGACATATTTTAATATAATTTGGGATAAAATAATTTTTCTTGCAAAAATATCAATATTTTAAATATAATTTTAATTTAGAAAGTTTATTATACTCGACTATGATTTGAATAAGTTGATGAACTAGTATTATTCAATAGAAAACTTAACTCAACTTAATAATGAATGAGCAAACTATATTACCGCACTACTCTATTTAACTCCATACAATTACACCCTAATTAAATCCAACTTTCATTTACTCTTATGAGATCGTAGTTAGACTTGAATCACCATTGTACTGGCGTGGAAAAATATAATGTAATTAATTTGTCTTTTTCACATCAATACAGTCGTGATTCCTATTAAATTTTCAATTCCAAAACAAAATATTAGTGGTTAGATTTGATTCATTTATTATTATTATTATTATTATTATTATTATTATAATTATAATATTTTCACTGAAAAACAATTTATATTAGATTTGAAGAGTTTAATTTGATATTGCATATGTATTTAATACAAAGAAAAACTAAATTAAATTTGAAACGTGAAATATAGTTCAGAGTTTCATTTCATTATTTGGTCATTCTCGAAAGAATCTTAGTCAAATATATATGTATTTAGCCCATTCTCTGACTACAAAGTTAGTTTTGGAACTTTTCTCGTTTTCATAAACTTACGTGATTGTAAAATACTTCTAATAAAAATAATAGATAGAAGGATTTAATATTTGGTCAAATTATTAGATCATATCTACAATCTACTTATCACAGAATGCGCGCTCCTCATGTGAGGACATATCAACAAGTAAATTTAATTGGACCAAGAGTATGCAAGACAAACAAACGCTCAAAAGTGTACACTAGCTTAATAATGTCATTTCTACATCCGCGAAAATCTGGACTAGTTAATGAGTTGTAGACAAAAGAAAATAAAAGTAAAATAGTTGGCACAAACATATATGAAATAATTAACGATCAAATTAAGAACATACATGCATAACAATTGAAACACACAAGTAATTTAACTTTTTGATAAACCAAAACAATTATTTCATTCAATTGCCCAAGTAAATCCCTCCGCAAGCCATTAATATGGACGTTTATGATAGAACCACTTAATTAGACTGTCAAAATCTGTTTTGTGATTCAAATCCATATCACTTAACCTTTGACAAATAAAATTATTAATTGGAGATAAAATTAGACCATATTATCTTCTCAAGAAGGTATTTCCCATGAAGTTATTCTCAATATAATATTTAAGCAAATTAACCACAAATCTAACTCTAGTTGTTGAATTCGTAGATTTTGCATACACACTAGTTCCATACAACATGTTATTCACAACATTTGTTATCTCATTTAAATCAATCCTACAGAACTTATGAGAAATCTAATACGCAAGCAACACAAGGAGACGTTTATGAAAATGCTCCCACTTCTCATACGATTCAAATGTTTTATTTAGAAATCTCATCCATTAGAACCCATGAATATCATAAATGAGCAAGCTAGACATGTAGACGTTTACTAATAAAATTAATTCACTTCTAAAAACATAAAAAAATCGTACACTCATGCTTAACAGTAAATAATAAAGCAGTAACATGCTTTCATATTAACTAGAACATGCTTGTTGCACAAATAAATAAATCACCACACCATGCAAGAACAATTGAAATAAAATAAAATTTCATTGTGGCCCTAAATTGTGGTACCTACATATCTACCCAATATATTACACGAATTTTGGATATACAACTCTTCGAATGGCCCCGGAATTGCCATCGGATGAAAAAATACGTGGGACTAGAATGTGAGGTTCGTGTCGACTGCTATATCGGTCAACGCATCCAAGCATGTCGATCAACACACCTCACGTTGACCCAAGCTAGGGATGTATCGAACAACACACCTAAGTTGACCCTACACGTAAGTAGGGTTTCTGCATTCAAGATGGGACTTAGTGTTCCCACATACCATCATCACCATGCTACCACCCATTCCATATTGTGTTGCCCTCGATCTCGTGATGGATTTAATTTTATGTAGTTTTATTGAGTTTATATATATATATTCTATGCATGAGTCTATATTAGGTGGTATTATGCGCGTCTTGGTGTTTTTGCAGGTTTTAGGCCTAAGTTCAAGAGAAAACCGTTCCGAAAGCAGTGACGTGTAAGAGTAGTAGTGAAGTGTTCTTCCACACAAGGGATTCGGGCTATTGGCGCATGGCAATGGATGAAGTTTTGAAATAGCTCTCCAACGCAACTAGAATCCGGTCAATCGGAGTTCGGGAGAGAAAGTTATGGTCAAAACCGTGAGATCGCGCATAAGGGGCGAGACAGGACCACATCGATCGACGCCGAAGGGAGAGCCACGTCAATCGATGCCAATCCACATCGATTGACGCGAGTCTGCTGGCACGGGAATTTGATGAAAATCGGATTTATTCATATCTTTAGCCCTAGATTTGATAGGATACACATCCACCTCTATAAATACATAGTAAATTCGACTTTTTCAGTAGCAATCATCATATTTATTAGTTTTTAGAGTTTTGAGAGTTGGGAAACACGAAACCCTTTTATTTTTCTTGTAAGTTCTTTACTTTTATGCTATTTAATATGTTTTCTTTTGGATTTCTATCTACGATGAGTGGCTAGAAACCCTAGCGGGTTCTAGGGTTGATATTATTATGGATACATGTTAGGATTAATTAATTAGGTTCATGATTCCTGTGTTTATTTTATAATTCTAATTTAATTCAAGGACCGAGAGGTGATGATTAATTTAGATGTCTAGCTATTGATAGAAGGACCGAGAGGTGAATATTTATAGTGAGATTAGGAATACATGATATACTCTATACTATCCAATGAGATATATTAGACTGTAGGAATTGAACTGATTTGCTTATCAGATTGACTAATTTGGTGTTCTTGAGACCGAGCGGAGATAGTCACTAATTAGTAATCTAGGTTATATTTGCCCAACCAAGGAAATATAGCATTATTGCAGTATTCCACATGTTAAATTAATTGGTTCTACATGTCATCCATAACAAGAATTCTTCCCTAGAATCTGTGTTCCTTTTAAATTTGCTTTCAAAACCTCTTTAATTTTTAGCATTGTCATCTTTATTTTCCAAATAAAACCCTGATTTTGAATCACTCAAACAATGAATCTTAGGATCATAATTAGTACATAGGATAGTTTCGTTATACAATTCCCCTGGATTCGATAACCTTAGGGTTCCTTATAAATTTATTTGCCACTGTTGCTATAATTAATCTGTAGATTTTATAGTGATCAATAGCCCTAGAATCCGCTAGGGTTTCTAGAAACACATAGCAGATAGAAAACCAAAAACAAACATATTATTAAAGTGCATAAAAATAACTTACAAGAAAATAAAGGTTCGTGCTGGAAAAATGAAGTGCTGAATGCTTTAAAAGTTGTAAAATATGATCTAACATGAATAAAACTCGAAAATAAGGTCTATTTATAAGAGTGGGTGTGTATCCTATCAAATCTAGGGCTGGAAATCCGATTTGGTTCGAATTTAATCAATTTTTGCCAGATTTTCCCACACTTCGATCGACATGGATAGGCTTCGTTCGACGCACGTGTTCTTGCGTCGACCCGTCTGCGCGGTCTCACGATTTTGGCCATAACTTTCATTCCCGAACTTCGATTGACCCGATTCCAGTTGTGTTGAAAAGATAACTCAAAGATCTATCTATTGACGTGAGCAAATAGCCCGAGTTCCTTGTGTTGAGGAACCCTTCACTGCTACTATTGCACATAACCGCTTTTGGAACGATTTTCAAGTGAATTTAAGCCTAAAACCTGCAAAACACACCATGACGAGCGTAACACCACATATAATAGAATCATGCATGAAATATATATATATATATATATATATATATATATATAAACTTAAGAAAACTACATAAAATAGTTGAAAATACTATAGATAAGTGAGTGAAATAATGAACTTATCATACTTCTGGGGAACATTTTGTTGTGTTAGTTGGCAAGAAGCACAAACGAATGTTTAATAAGAAAGACAAGGGTACAACTACTCTAAAGAAACCTAAAAGGATACCAGGCATAGCTGCAAAGAAGGACAAGTATTTCAAATGCGGCAAGGCTGATAATTGGAAGTACGATTGTCAGGTCAAAAAGACTGGAAAAGGTACGTGATGTGTATTTATAACGAAAACATGTTTAGCATCAGTTTCTACCCATTCGTGGGTAGTCGATACGTGAGAAACTGATCATGTTTGTTATACTATGTAGGGGTTCGTGCTAACAAGGTAGCTGGAACATGACGAGATTAGCATCATAATGGGCAATGGAGAGCAAGTCTCAGCAATAGCAATTGAAGAATTTACTTTATGCTTTAAAAATAGTTTTCTAGTTTTAAGAGATTTTTTATATGTGCCAGTGTTTCGGCGGAACTTAATTTTAGTTTCTAAGTTATTTAATGATGGATTTTTAGTTATTTTTTATAGTGGTGTTTTCATTGGTAATAACAGTATTATCTATCAAGGCAAACTGATTAACTCTGTTTATATCATAAACTGTTTGCATAATTCTTCCGTAAATATTGCATCGAACTCATTCAATAATAATAATAATAATCATTTAAAGAGAAAATCTTCTTCCAACGATGATCAAACATATCTCTGGCACATAAGACTAGGTCACATCAATCTAAAGAGGATCAAAAGACCGGCGAATGACAGTCTCTTGGACTAATTCCAAGTGGTACCTCATCAAGTCTATCAGTCCTGTATAGAAGGAAAGATGGCAACTAGGCCTTTTAAGGCAAGTCAATCTCGAGTAGAGGATGTGTTAGAACTGATCCACTCTGACTTATGTGGACCAATGTCCATGCTAGCTCATGGAGTTATGAGTACTTTGTTACTTTTATTGAAGATTACTCAAGGTTTGGATTGAAGGGATTCGTGAACTGAATCACGAAGTACGTTTGCCAAGGATCGTTAATTGGAATATCAAAAATAAATTGCTATGCCTATGATTAATCCTAGCATGCTCCTATTGAATATGCATACGGGGGTTTATGCGGAATACCTGGATTGCGAAACCCTGAAGAACGAGTGCGCGGAGATTCCTCTTGATCTTTTCCCATGCACAAAGATTAATTTCCTAACAGATTGAGGAAATAAATCAATGAAAATTAATAAGTAATTTTCGAAAACAATAAGGAGAGAGAAGAAAGAAGATAATCCTCCTGATCTGATCTTCTGATCTGTATCCCAACTCAATTTGAAAAATTGGTGAAGATTCCTTGCCCGGTTGAGAAGCAAAATTTCCTCCTCGTTTCCCTTCACATTCTGGTTTCCTGTGTGCAACTTATGATCTTGTGGTGTGTTGAGATCTGAGGAACTGAGGCCTATTTATAGGAAAATACTGGACTTCTATTGGGCTTGAGTTTCATGGGCCAGACCAGGGACCAGAATGCAAATAGCAAATAAGGCCTATCAATTAATTAATTCCCATATTCAAACCAGAATATAATTAATTAATTAATATTGATTCATTCCACCAGAGAATCAATACTGTCCTACCTATTTGCTACCACATTTTGAGGTACGGGTTGCATGGGCTCGGTTTATCGCCACATTTAAGGTTACAGACATTCATTAATTAATTTAAGCTCTGACAAGCTATTTAATTAATTAACATCTTATATTCCTGAGTCAATCCACTCAAACCTTTTCACTTATGCTTGAACATAATCAGCCTGCAGGACTTTAGCATAACGAACCTTTTGAGCTGCTCAGGGAATGTCACCATCCTATACTGGATGTGGTTACCTAGTTCCAGTACCAGACAATCATACACAAACTGCTATTACCCAAGATACAGATATACAAGCTCAACCAGAGCCTTTCACTGCAACTCAAATTAATACACAATCTGCATATACTTCTGTACCTTCATTGTGTGCCCCACACCAGCATACCAAGCCATCCAAGATAAGATTCTTATTACCGCGTATGCTGCAGCCTACACCGACAGTTTATCCTGGAACTGTCTCAGTTGTGATAACCATTTATGATTCCCAGTATATTAACCAATCGACCTTGTACATAATATACCAATCATAATGTTTTCAGTATATAAATCCATCATGGATACGCCTATTTGCTTCCCTACAAGTATGAATGCTCTGAGAGATTCAAAGGATTCAAGACATAAGTAGAAAAAATACTGGGCAAGACTATCAAGACACAACGATCGGATCGTGGTGGAGAACACCTCAGCAACGAGTTCCTGTAGTACCTGTCGAACAATGGGTTTACATCCCACTGGACTGCACCGGGAACCCTACAACAAAATTGTGTGGCAGAGAGAAGAAATAGAACTCTTTTGGAAATGGTTAGGTCAATGATGAGTTATGCAAGCATACCAATTTTGTTTTAGAGATATGCCTTGGAAACAACGACATATTTGCTTAATCTTGTGCCTTCTAAATCAGTTCCAAAAATGCCTTTGGAGCTCTAGTATGGGCGGAAGCCGAGTTTAACCAGAATGAGGGTTTAGGGATGTCCAGCATATGTGCTGACAAAGGAACATGATAAGTTATAGAGTAGGTGTAAGCTGATGCTGTTTGTAGGTTATCCCAGGCAAACGAAGGTGATTACTTTTATTATCGTGAGAATCAAAAGGTTGTTGTCAGTACAAACATGAGATTCTTGGAGGATGAATATGTAAGAAACCACAAATCCAAGAGTGAAATCATTCTCCACGAGCTTGGAGATGATAAAGCGATTTCATCAAGAAAACCCAGTGTACTGGTAGATTCACCTAAAACCGGTGAGGGACTACCAACACTGCCATCTATGCAAGGTATGAGACCATCGAGTACTGTGCCAATGATATGTGCGTAAAATGACCTATATTTCTATGTTTGTGCATGCATGTTTGCATTCATTTTACTCCCATATCATATGTTTTTCGATTGTTTTCGTTGTGTTTTCATGTTTTGTGTGATTTGGGTTGTTTAGGATAGGTTTGGAGCATAATTCATCATTTTTGGCTAAGTTTTGGTTGAAAATCGACCGATCCAAGTTGCAAGGGTTGTGAAGATTGACCGGGATGAGCAAGGGAGCAGCAGGAAGGATTTAAGAGATGAATATCGACCGATCTTGTGCAGGATCAACTGATTTGGCTATTCAGAGGAGATGCTCAACCGATCCTGTGCAGGATCGACCGATCTTTCCTATTCAGAGGGAAATTTCGGTCGATCCAGATCTAGACCAGGCGATCCAGAACGGGCTACCTTGATAGTTTTTAGTTTCAAACCATCCCGGGCGATCTGATCTCAGACGGGGCGATCCGGGGCTCTGCCAACTCATTATAAAAAGGGGGAAACTCGCATTTTTGGGAGAATTAACACTTTGAGGCGAAATCAACATATTTTCTCTCTTCAATTCCATACCCCATCCTTCTCCAACCTTAATTCAAGGAATCCAAGAGCAAATCCACCACACCTTGGTGAATAATTGAAGACTAGGGGGGTAGATCAAGACCAAGAAAATCTAATTGGGGAAGAAATCATTTACTACTTATCAATTGTAATGGATCTATTTCAGTTTAACTTTGTATTGATACAATTGAGAGGTATGTTGTTCTAATTTCCTTTGGATGTTGATTTGGACAAGGGTATGTGAAGATTAGGTTGGATTATTGTATGTTTACCTCCCTCTTTGTGATTGAAGCATGTTAGAGCTTGTTTCCATTCAACTTGATGTAGGTAAGAGCCAATCATGTTGATAATTGACACAATCATTGCAGCCAATATGCGGATAGGCGTGTCGTGAATAACATGTCTTCATATGTATCTTGATCCAATCCATGTGCGGAGGAAGTGCACATGTCAATAATTCACGAGCTTTTAGGAGTGAGTTAGGGGTCGTTAACGTAACTGTTTGAGATTTCTAATTTTATCCACGGTTGATTCGCCGATACAAAGGGGATTGGCTAGATTTGAGTGAATTGATCATCCTTCTAGGGATTAAAATGTGTTTACATCGATGTCTCACCTAATAGGATTGCATCTAAGTTCATTTCAACATCCTTTTTACCTCATTTGAGTGTTTGGCTAACTTGATCTACCATATTGTGGAGGAAATTGAATTGATAGTTTGGAGATTGAAAGATAATGATTGTTGGTTTAATTCATTGCTTTGACATTGTTGTTAGTTTAGTTTTAATTGAATGCCTAGTTTGATAGAAATTATGCAACGATTGTGTATTGCCTAGCTATTAGATTTCGCCGTAGTATCCCGATACTCTAGTGGGCGAAAGGAAGAAGTAGTTGGATTGATATTTTATTCTTTGATTGCATTAGGAATTCTATTGAGTTTTTAGTGCACATCAGCCAACTACTGACATGGCTCAGATGCCTTGTTGCATTGGGAGGGTTGTTAAGAAACTGGAAAGGTACATGTTCGTGGAAGAGTCTTCTGACTTGATCCTGCAAGACGGACTGGATGATACCAATTCATAGACATAAGACGAGGTTGTATCTGATAAAGATGCAGACAAAAGGCGGGTCGCCATGGATTCAAAAATAGAATCCATAACAACTATGGATGTATGCTAGAAAATTGATTTGCTAGATGGCTATCGAGCCATAGGGTGGAAATGGGTATACAAGAGAAAGAAATGAGTGAATGGGGAAATTATAGCTTATAAAGCAAGGTTGGTGGCGAAGGGTTATAGTCAGAAAGAGGAGATAGACTATGATGAGACCTTCTCAGCAGTAGCCATACTTAAGTCAATTTAGATACTCAATGTCATAGCAGCACATATGGACCTAGAGATCTGGCAGATGGATGTCAAAACCGTGTTTCGAAACAGGTACCTTGTGGAAGGTCGTGACAACTATATGCAACAGGGAGAAGGATATGTGCAAAAGGGCGAAGAACATTTGGTCTGGAAGCTAAAAAAGTCATCATTTGGACTCAAGCAAGCTTCACGGTCATAGAACTTACATTTCGATGAAGTTATTAAGTTCTATGGATTTTTACAATCCTCAAACGGGAGTTGTGTGTACTGTATATGTGTCAATAGAAGCGTGGTGTTCCTTGCACTTTATGTAGATGATATTCTCCTAATTAGCGACAATGTGGAGGTGTATAGTGATAACTCCGGTGCTGTGGCGAACTCAAAGGAACCACAAACTCACAGAGCAACAAAACACATTGAGAAGAAGTACCTTATCATACAAGAAATCGTGGTTAGGGGTGAAGTGTTGATAGAAAAATTAATACAAAGGAAAATCTAGTAGATCTATTCACAAAAGCTCTGCCATAGAAGCTTTACGAGATGCATGTACGTAACCTTGGACTGAGGCTGTAGCCAACCACGTGAGATGTTGACATAATAGCTAGATTAGGATATGGACTTTACACTCTGGAAAGCATCTGTATAATGCTTTGAGTATAACTGGTAGATTGATGGATTTGTATAATGAAAACATTATGATTGGTATATTATGTATTGGTTAATATGTAGGATTTGAGTCTACAATAGACAACGTGAGTTGTCACTTTAATTAACTTGCCAAAGATCGTTCTTAGGATATTGAAAATAAATTTTAATTAAATAAATTAGGCGAACCTAAGCATGCTCCTACAAAATTAATTGCAATAGATGAATTTTGGAATACCTCAACTCCTGCGGATCGATCTACAAATCTAGATCGGAGATGGAAACAAAAAGCAGATCTGAATGAGGGATCGATCCAAGCAATCTTGTTCCAACAGATCTGATCTTTTGATCTGTTCCCTTGCTCCTCAAAAATTTGGTGAGGATACGCTACCGAGTTGAATCAAGGATCCAGAGAAATTGATCACTTCCTCCCAATGAAGCAGTCGTCGCCCCTCTCTCTCTTCTCACATAGTTGTGTGTGTAGATCTGATAGAGAGAGGGCTTTTATAGTGTTAGGGTTTACAAAACCCTAACCCTAATGGGCTCTGAGCATCATGTGGGCCAGACCAGGGACCAACTGCAAATAATAAAGTGGGCCCTCTTTATTAATTAATTCCATGTCCAACCCAGAATATAGTTTAATTAATAAAACATTGTTTTAACCTTCACCAAAGTAACAATGTTGACTCACCCCTTTATTACCGTGTAATTTGGAACAGGTTGCATTAGACTTGAATGATCCACATATTTAAGGTTCCGGACATTCATTAATTAATTTGGCTTATGGCAAATAGCCATAATTAATTAATCTCTTATTTCCTGAGTAGTACCACTCACTCCTTTTGACTTATGCATGAATTAAATAATTCAACTTGCAAGGTTTAGCATAATGAACCTTGCGAGCTCCTCAAGGAATGTCCCCATCCTAAAGCGGATATAATTACCTACATGTCGAGCCTAAGCAAGCCACACACAAACCGCCACACCCAAGATGCAGGTATAAGAGTACATGAAAGACTTGCCACCATAGCAAGTTAAAGTGTGGTCAACTTATGTATGCCCCTTAGCCTTCCATTAGGTTTAAGATCATAACAAGTATCTAGAGATCTGACACATCTCACTATTGATCCCATCAATACATAAAGATGTACCGACACATCAAGTAGCTAGGATAAGCTCACTTATAAACTGATATGTTGCAGCCTAAACCAACAGCCTATCCAGAGTCTGTCTTAGCCGTGATACTGTTTATATCTCACTAGGTCAAACGATTCATATGATCCTCTGTGATCTCCTACACACCATATGATCATCCCTATGGGCGAGATAATAGGATATTATAGTTCGTATCGTATGTTTGTTATATCAGATAGCGACTATGCTGATGTAACACATTTATGAAGACCAGTGCATCAAACGAACACACTTAATCATAAATGCTTTTAGTATACAATCCAAACATAATTTACTGGGAGTCATTAATGTTGTATGTTCATCTCTTATCTGAATTAACAAACATGTGCTGCAAACACAAGTATCCTCTCATCTCGTCGATAAGGAGATCATGCGTTGTTTAGCAGATCACAAAAGATCGTATGGATTAGATAACCTAGCCAGATATAAATAGTATCACAGCTGAGATAGTCCTGGGATAGACTATTGGTATAAGCCGTAGCATAAGCGGTAATAAACAGCTTATCTTGTTTGCTTGGTATGTCTGGTGCGTGCGGTACGCATTTGGTAGGACCTAAGGAAGATAGATTCTTTTATCTGACATTAAAAGAATCTTGATTTTGAGGACTCGATGGAATCGTAAACCTACATGAAGGTATGAAGGTATACACCAACCTGTGCATCACTTTAGATACTATGATTGAAAGTTTTAGTCGAACTTCTATATCTGTATCTTGGGTGATAACAATCTGTGTATGACTGTCTATGACTGGAACTAGGTAACCATTTCCAATATAGGATGGTGACATTCCCTGAACAACTCAAAAGGTTCGTTATGCTAAAGTCGTGCAGGCTGATTAAGTTCATGTATGAACTAAGTCTATAATAAGAGATGTGAATCGCCATTTATTTCTTAACCCCATATTCAATTTAAGGATATCAAAATAAATGATATGACAAACAGTAAATGCCTTATGCAGTCTCCTATTTAATTTAATGCGTAGATTCAAGGACTACCTCAACTCCTCCAGATTGAATAACGACAGTAGATGGTTGATGGTGTTCCTACAGATCTGATCTTCTGGTGAGGATGCGCTACCATATTGAAAATGCACTGGAGGAAATCGATTTCTCCTTTCCCACCTACTGCAGTAGCCGTCCACTCTCTCACTCTCTCTAGGTTTCAGATTTGAAACTTCAAACTTATGTGGAAAGTGAGAGAACTGATCTATTTATAGATTTGGAGAAAGGCATTGAGCATTATTGGACCAGACTAGGGATCAAATGCAAATAATAAAGTGGGCCTCCTATTAATTATTTCCATGTTCAACCCAGAACATAATTAATTAATTAATATTAATTCATTCCACCAGAGAATTAATCCTAACCTACCCCTTTATTACCACGTTATTAGGAACGGGTTGTATCGACTTGGTTAATCCCCATATTAAGATTTTAGACATTCATTAATTAATTCACTATATGAGAATTAGCTGCAATTAATTAATCTCTTATTATTCCTGAGTCGTACTACCTAACGCTTATCGCTTATGCTTGAATTAATGATTCAGCCTGGAGGACTTAGCATAACAAACCTCATGAGCTTCCTAGGGAATGTCACGATCTAGAAATGGATATGGTTATCTAAAACCAGCCTGAGGAAACCTCACACAAACTGCCATCACCCAAGATGCAGATATATGAGTACATGTAAGACTCTCCACCGTAGCAAGTTAAAGTGACAGTCAACCTTTGTGTGCCCCTCAGCTTTCAATAGACTTTAGACCTGACCAAGTTACTAAGATCTTTACTCATTCATATGTTAAGTAGAATGGTTCATCTCATTGTTGATCCTCTCAATAGATTGAGATGTACTAGTCACACAAAGTAGTCAAGATAAACCACTTATGGACTTGTGTGTCGCAGCCTAAACCGATAGCAAAACCAGACACTATCTTAGCCGTGATAACTATTTATATCTCACTAGGTCGAACAATTGATCACTGCAAAATTTGCAGATTAATTGCAAATATTGTGGCAAATAAATTTATAAAAGTACCCAAAGGTAGTCGAACCCAGCGGAATTGTGTAATGAAACTATCTCATATACTATCTATAGTTTTAAGATTTATTGTTTGAGTAAATAAAAAATTGGGTTTTGGTTTTTAAATTTAAAGATGACAAGGCAAAAATTAAAAGGTTTGAAAAACAATATAAAAAGACACAGATTCTAGGGCAAATAATCAACAAGAATACATGCAAGATAATAAACTCTACAATGGTGGGAAATCAAATAAAGTATTAAAATTCCTTGGTTGGGCAATTTTAACCTAGGTTACTATTATGTGACTTTATATGATAGGTTGGCTTCAAGAACACAATAATAATCAACCTCAATAAAAATATATTTAATCCCTATAATTGACATCTCTTCCTTTTGAGACAGAAAACTGATCACTGTAAAATCTACAAATTAATTATAGCAACAGTGGCAAATAAATTTGTAAACCCTAAGGTTATCGATCCAGGGGAATTGTGTGGGGAAATTATCCTATGTACTAATTATGGTTCTAAAATCTATTGTTTGAGTGAATAGAAAATAGGTTTTGATTTTATAAAAGTAAAGAGAATAATGTAGAAAATTAAAGTAGTTTTGAAAGCAAATTTAAAAGAACACAGATTCTAGGGAAGAATTCTTATTATGGATAACATGTAGGAATCAATTAATTTAACAGGTGGAATACTGCAACAATGCCATATTTCCTTGTTTGGCAAATATAACCTAGATTAATAATTAGTGACTATCTCCGCTCGGTCTCAAAGTACACCAAATTAGTCAATCTGATAAGCAAATCAGTTCAATTCCTACAGTCTAGTACATCTGTTTGGATAGTGTAGATTCTATCATGCATTCCTATTCCCACTACTAATATTTACCTCTCGGTCCTTCTATATATAGCTAGACATCTAAATTAATCGTCACCTCTCGGTCCTTGAATTAATCTAGAATTAGAAAATAATCACAGGAATCATGAACCTAATTAATTAATCCTAACATGCATCCATAATAATATCAACCCCTAGAACCCGCTAGGGTTTCTAGCCACTCATCGCAGATAGAAATACAAAAGAAAACATATTAAATTGCATAAACATAAAGAACTTACAAGAAAAATAAAAGGGTTTCGTGTTCCCCGAGTCTCCAAACTCTCAAAACTGAATAATATGATTGCATCCTTCAAAAAGTCGAATTTAATTAGGTATTTATAGGGGTGGATGTGTATCCTATCAAATCTAGGGCTAATGATATGAATAAATCCGTTTTTCATCGAATTTCCGCTCCAGCAGACAGCCTCGCGTTAATCGCGGCTGATTAGCATCGATCGACGTGGCTTCCTCTTCGGCGTCGATCGATGCTGATTGGCGTCAATCAACGTGGTCTCTCGCCCCTTCTGCGCAGTCTCACAGTTTTGGCCATAACTAGCTCTCCCGAACTCCGATTGACCCGATTCCAGTTGCGTTGGAGAGCTAACTCAAAGCATCATCCATTGCCATGTGCCAATAGCCCGAATTCTCCTTGTGGAAGAACTCTTCACTGCTACTCTTACACGTCACTGCTTTCGGAATGGTTTTCAAGTGAATTTAGGCCTAAAACCTGCAAAAACACCAAGATGCGCATAATAACACCTAATATAGACTCATGCATAGAATATATATCTAAACACAATAAAACTACATAAAGTAGAAAATAATATCGATAAGCGAGTAAAATAATGAGCTTATCAAACCCCCCAAACTTGAACGTTTGATTGTCCTCAATCAATAGGCAAGAAAGAAATCAAAAGATCATGCGATTAAAGTTCAATGCCTCACAAGATTCATCACAATCAAGAATCAAAAATCCACTACACACAAGCAATTTGAAAGAGACGACAAATTCATCAACAGTGGAAGAACTCACGGGAAGTGTATTGCTCAACTCTCAAGTGTTTAAGGTATAGATGAAAGCACTCAACAACATGTATGAAGAAATTTCTACCATAGGCTTGCAAATTTTCTAATATCTCCACTGCTAGAATGTGTACACAAGTCTAGAATCAAAAAGGACTTTCATTAGGTTGTAATATAGGCTTTTTGTGAAAGGTAGGGAAAATTTGGCCAAGTGACTAAAATCAATCAAGTTGTACTTCCTCAATCAATCCAAACCACCTTCTATTCATCATCCACCTCATCTCCTCAAATATATCAACAAATACACTACTTTTTTTTTCTAGCTCATTTTGAATCTCTTATGCTCTTTACATAATTTTTGTATTCTTATCTTTTCAGAGAGCTTATGAGAATTCTAATTATTTTTTTGAGCTACTTTTTCACACATCTTTTCACCACTAATTTGTATTTTCTTATCTCCATCTCACAATCATTCCACCCCATATACCACAACTCAAGACATGAGCGAAACCAATACTTCTTCTTAATCTCATAGACAAGGAAAGAAAAATTTTGTATAGGCTCAAAAGTGGCTAACTAGGGAAAATTTAATGTGAAGGGACGGTGTTTAGGGAATTGGGCTATCAAAGATGGCCTAAGATCATTTCCTAAACTTGTGCACACTATGCAGTCTCAACACAGAAAATAAGCAAGTTCTAGAGAAATCAAAACACACATGTGAATCTCACATCAAACGAAATAAGGCTCAAATTTCTCACACAAGGGTTCAAATTTTTTTTCTCCACAGTTAATTTCAAATCAGCTCAATCATCATGCAAGCATAAGTGTTAAATCAATCCTATCATGCGGTATTCTACATTCATAGGCATCTAACCACAATCACAATCAATTCAAACTCAACCCTCAACCGATTCTAATCTCACAATCTTATTCGGGTTATATCAAAACTCAAAATTTTCCCCACAAAATAGAATAAAATTTAAAAATTAAGGCAAAAATTAAATACAGAAAGCAGAATAAATAAAAGATAGAACGTTCCATCTCTTGTCCACATTCCCCCAAACTTATTTCCAACTCAAAGAGTGGAATAAGTTTGAAAATCAGACAAAAGAGGGAACGATACCTGGTAGTGGATCTCAGACATCCACTTTTTATCCCCCGAAGTCTTCGGATATCGCTCGGCATGAATTGTTGTAGCTGGCACTTTGCGTTGATCAATGTGAAGCCTTCTTGCCGATCCCGTTGAGGATCGAAGTGTATCACGCCAGGCTGCTCGGCGTTGATCGACGCCAGGGTGCGTCGATCGACGTCGAGCCAATCTCCAGAACTTTTTTTTAATACTGCAAAACAACTGTTAATGCAAAATAAATAAATTTGAAATAATAATAAAAAAATAAAATTGAAAAGAAATTACGAAAAAGGTTGGGTTACCTCCCAAAAAGTGCTTGATTTAACGTTGCAGCTCGACGATACCTCAAATCACTGCCAAGGAGGTCGGGTCCAGACTCGCCGACCTTTGGAATCCACCATGTAAACCTTCCGATCCTTTATAATGGTGGTGAGCTCAGAACAAGGTGGCGTAGTTGACAGATTCACCCCTCCGTTTCCTCGCTCCCATTCGATGGCAGCTGCTTCTTCCTCTTCAGATTCATCCCCTTCATCAGTAGTGGAGATTCGATTGCACTCCGCTTTCTTCTTTCTCTTGTCGATCACAAAGGTGATCTTTTCATCGTTCGCCCGGAGTGTGATCTCGCCGCCTCGACAGTCAATGAGAGCGGCGCTAGTGTCGAGAAACTCACGCCCCAAGATCATGGGCATGTTCTTGTCCTCCTTCATCTCGTGCACCACAAAATTTGCAGGAAAAATGAGATGGCCCACACGAATGAGCACATCCTCTAGTATACCTTTCGGGCGGGACACAGAGCTGTCCGCCATCTGCAGGGTGATCGTGGTGGGCCTCATCTCTCCGATGTTGAGATGCTTGTAGATGGAGTACGACATCAGGTTGATACTGGCCCCAGTATCACATAGTACTCTCTCGAATGTGTGTCCCCCAATCTCAACCGGAATAGAGAAGCATCCAGGATCGCTTCTCTTGATGGGCACCTGCTTTTGAATTAGCAGGTTGCACTGCTCGTGGATCTTCACCGTCTCATTCTCCACGAACTGCTTCATTCCACTCATCAATTTCCGGAGATACTTCATGTACCCCGGAATATCCTTTAGTGCTTCGATTAGCGGGATGTTGATGCTGACCATCTTCAGATTCTCCACAAATCTAGAGAACTTCTCGTCCTCTTTCTGCTTCGTGAACCTCTGTGGGAATGGCAAAGGAGGGGGTTGATCTTCAGACTGCTTCAGCTTTGTGCCTGGAACAGACTTCAGCGTCGATCGACGTAGAGTGGCATCGATCGACGGGGCTTTCTCTTTTGCGTCGATCGACGAGGATGGTGCGTCGATCGATGTGGATCCCTGTCCCGCATAGTTTTGCTCCTTTTCGCCTCCATAATCATTCACAACCGTCTCGGGACCCTTGTAGCTCATCCCAGACCTCAGAGTGATGGCCTTGTAGTCTTTTTGAACCCTTGGATTCACCTCCGTTGTGCTCGGAAGCTTTCCAGGCTTGTGTTGGTTGCCGAGTGTGGTGGCAATCTGGCTCAATTGCGTGTCCATCATCTGAAGGTGTTTTGTCATCAGTTGCATGTGGTCAGCCATCCCCTTCACTTCGGTTTCTACTTTCCCAAACCGGTTATCCGAGCTCTTGATGAATTTCTCGAGCGTCTCCTCCAGCACGGATTTCTTCCTTTCCACGATTTCTCCTCCAGTACCTACATCAAAACCAGACAGAGGGTGTTCTGCAGCAGAAGGGTTAGAATAAGAAAAACCAGGGTGAGATCGCCCATGGTTGTAATGATACCCCTGATTGCCTCGGTAGTTATTGTGATAACCACCGCCATTGTAATTCACCTCCGTCCCGGCAGTTCCAGATGAACTTCTTGCACCCTGGTTGATGTAGTCGGCCTCCATCGGAACAATAGCCATGCTTGGCTCTGCAACAGCTGCAGCTTGTGCTGTGCCCAATTTTTCAATTTCTTCTCGGAGCTTTTTCACCTCAGCAACCACATCAATTTCTGGCTTGGCTTCCACAGCTTTGATCGGAATCTGTCTATCGGTCGGCCATTGGTGGCTATTCAGCACCATGTCTGCCAGCAACCTCATGCTCTCTGCACCACTCTTCTTCATCAGTATCCCACCGGCAGATGCATCAACCAGCTCCTTCATGTGAGTATTCAAACCCTCATAGAAATGGCACACTTGCATCTCCAGATCGATGCCATGTCCAGGGCAGAGTCGTAGAAGCTCTTTGTATCTCTTCCAGGCCTCGTAGAGTGACTCATCAAACATCTGCTTGAAAGTAGTAATGACAGCTTTCCTCTTCAGCAGCAGGCTCGGTGGGAAGTAATTGGTAAGGAACTCTGCTCGAAGCTCCTCCATGAACTGCTTCTTTCCACTCATCAGCTTCCGGAGGTACTTCATGTATCCCAGGATCTCCTTTAGTGCTTCGATCAGCGGGATGTTGATGCTGACCTTCTTCAGATTCTCCACAAATCTGGAGAATATCTCATCCTCTCTCTGCTTTGCGAACCGTTGTGGGAATGGTAAAGGAGGGAGCTGATCTTCAGACTGCTTCAACTTCGTGCCTGGGACAGACTTCGGCGTCGACCGACGTAGTGTGGCATCGATCGACGGGCCTTTTTTTTCTGCGTCGATCGACGTGGCAGGTCCGTCGATCGACGTGGATTCATCTCCTGTGCATTTTTGCTCCTTTTCATCTCCAGAATCGTCTACAGCCATCTCGGGACCTTTGTAGCTCATCCCAGACCTCAAAGTAACAGCTTTGCAGTCTTTTTGGGCCTTGGGGTTCACCTCCATTGTGCTCGGAAGCTGTCCAGGCTTGTGTTGGTTGCCGAGTGTGGTGGCGATCTGGCTCAATTGTGTGTCCATCATCTGAAGATGTTTCGTCATCAGCTGCATGTGGTTGGCCATTCCCTTCACCTCGGTTTCTACTTTCCCAAACCGGTTATCCGAGCTCTTGATGAATTTCTCGAGCGTCTCCTCTAGCACGAATTTCTTCCTTTCCACGATCTCTCCTCCAGTACCTGCATCAAAACCAGGCGGAGGGTGTTCTGCAGCAGAAGGGTTAGCATAGGAAAAACCAGGGTGAGATCGCCCATGGTTGTACTGATACCCTTGATTGCCTCGGTAGTTATTGTGATAACCACCGCCAACGTAGTTCACCTCCGTACTGGCAGTTCCAGACGAACTGCTTGCACCCCTGTTGATGTAGTCAGCCTCTACGGGTACTATGGCCATGCTTGGCTCTGCAACAGCTGCAACATGTGATGTGCCCAATTTTTCAATCTCCTCCCGGAGCTTTTTCACCTCAGCGACCACGTCGAATTCTGGCTTTGTCTCGACTGCTTTGACTGGTAGCTGCCTATCAGTTGGCCATTGGTGGCTATTCAGCGCCATATCAGCCAGCAACCTCATACTCTCTGCACCACTCTTCTTCATCAATATTCCTCCAGCAGATACATCAACCAGCTCCTTCATGTGACGGTTCAGTCCCTCATAAAAATGACACACTTGCATCTCCAGATCGATGCCATGTCCAGGACAGAGTCGTAGAAGCTCTTTGTATCACTTCCAGGCCTCGTAAAGTGACTTGTCATACATCTATTTGAAAGTAGTAATGGCAGCTTTCCTCTTCTGCAGCAGGCTCGGTGGGAAGTAGTTGGAAAGGAACTATGCTCGAAGCTCCTCCCATGTCCCGATCTGACTATTATCCAGTCCAGCAAACCAAGACCGTGCTTCGTCTCTGAGTGAGAACGAGAACAGTCTCATTCTGATCACATCTTGGGTTACTCCGTTCTGCTTCACAGTGTTACACACCTCAATGAATTGGTTGAGGTGGGTATATGGATCTTCTACAGCTCCCCCCAAACTGGTTTTGCTGCACCATCTGAATAAGGCCTGTGCGTAGCTCGAAGTTGTTGGCATCAATGCCAACTCTGAATCCGGCCTCCGCTTGCTGTGGAAGAAATCGATCCAAGATTGATCTTTGCGGAACCACAATCTGCCTGTTGTTCAACTCTGCCAGTCTTGCGGCTTGCTCTGCCTGAGTAGCCTGGGCTGCTTGTAGTTGTGCTCTAAGTTGTTGTACTTCATTCACAAATTGCCTCTGCTCCTCGGGAGTCATATTTTGCAAAGGTTCTTCAAGATTCTCAGCCATCTCTCACTGTTTTTCTTTTCCTTTCTTTTTGATTTTCCTGCAGGTTGCTTCAATTTCAGGGACAAAGGCCTCGAGTGTTTTTCCTTTGGCTCGTGTGTTCATGCACCTGCACAGAAAATGGGTAAATATCAGTTCAGCATCGATCGACGAGGATGTCACGTTGATCAATACAAGAAAGTGGTCGGCGTCGATCGACGTAAGATGTCCGTCGATCGATGCAATAAGATGACCGATGTCGATCGATGCTAAGGGGCGTCGATCGACGTGGAATGCACAAACGAAAACTCACACACGCACACGTACAGGAAAATAAAACTCAATCCAGCAGTTCCTAGAACGAACTAGTAACAAGATAAAATCTAACAATTCCCCGGCAACGGTGCCAATTTGATCACTGTTATTTCTAACAGATGAATTATAATAACAACGGCAAATAAATTTGTAAACCCTAAAGTTATCGATCCAGGGGAATTGTGTGGGGAAATTATCCTATATACTAGCTATGATCCTAAGATTCATTGTTTTAGCGAATAGAAAATAGGTTTTGATTTTAAAAAAGTAAAGAGAACAATGCATAAAATTAAAGTATTTTTGAAAGCAAATTTAAAAGAACACAGATTCTAGGGAAGAATTCTTATTATGGATAACATGTAGGAATCAATTAATTTAACAGGTGGAATACTGCAACAATGCTATATTTCCTTGTTTGGCAAATATAACCTAGATTACTAATTAGTGACTATCTCCGCTCGTTCTCAAAGTACACCAAATTGGTCAATCTGATAAGCAAATCAGTTCAATTCCTAAAGTCTAGTACATCTGTTTGGATAGTGTAGATTGTATCATGCATTCCTATTCCCACTATTAATATTCACCTCTCGGTCCTTCTATCAATAGCTAGACATCTAAATTAATCGTCACCTCTCGGTCCTTGAATTAATCTAGAATTAGAAAATAATCACAGGAATCATGAACCTAATTAATTAATCCTAACATGCATCCATAATAATATCAACCCCTAGAACCCGCTAGAGTTTCTAGCCACTCATCGCAGATAGAAATCCAAAAGAAAACATATTAAATTGCATAAACATAAAGAACTTACCATAAAAATCTAAATTTTTCCTTTTTTTGGGTCTATGTCGGTCGACACAAAGCTTGCGACGGTCGACGTGGCCTTCACATCGGTCGAGACAGAGACCTTTTTGCCCTATCGATCCTTCTACACAGTCTCACGGTTTTGGCCATATCTTTTGCTCCCGAACTCTTATTGACCCAATTCCAGTTGCATTTCAAATCTAATTCAAAGATATTCTATTGCCATGACCCATTAGCTCAGATTCCAGGCGTGGAAGAAGTCGTGATTGTTTCTTTGAGCATCTGCTGCTTTTGGTACGGGTTTCCATTGAATTTGGCCTAAAACCTATAAAAACACACCATGACAAGCATAATACTGTCTAAAATGCATTCATGATCAAAATATATAAATAAAATCAATAAAACTTAATAAAACACTTTTAAATAATAAGATAAGTGAGTCAAAATCCGAGGTTATCAAACCCCAAAATTTGAACGTTTGATTGTCCTCAATCAATAGCAAGAAAGAAATTAAAAGATCAAGTAGTAAAAGTGCAATGCCTCACAAGATTCATCACAATCAAGAATCAAAAATCCACTACACACAAACAATTTGAAAGAGATAGATAATCCATCAACTGTAGAAGGACTCACGGGAAGTGTATCGCTCAAACTCTCAAGTGTTTAGGATTAGATGAAAGCACTCAACACATGTATGAAGAAATTTCTACCATAGGGTTGCAAAATTTCTTGAATCTCCACTGCTTATTTGTGCACACAATTCAACAATCAAAAAGGACTTTGATTAGGTTGTAATGTAGGCTTTTTGTGAAAGGTAGGAAAATATGGCCAAGTGACTAAATCAATTGGGTTCATGACTCTCAACAGTCTAACAACTATATATTCATCATCCACCCTTCTCACAATAATTTCAACACAAACTAAGGCTCTTTCTTTTTCTTTCTCATTTTTTTCCTAGATCCGAACCTTCTTTTGATTACCAAATAAAAATTCCTTATCCTCTTATAATTATTGCCCATCATTTTTCACCTCAACTTATAGACAAGAAGGAATCTAAGCTTTCACTCATAGACAAGAACAGAAAGCCACAGACTCAAAGGCTAATTATGAAAAATTTAAATCAATCTTCCTTTTATTTCACCCAAATCTCATAGACAAGATACAATTTACCTTTTTATAGCACTTTCTCGTAGACAAGACAAAACTACAATGTTTTTCTTAACTCATAGACAAGAAAGAAAACTAACAGGCTCAAAGGGGCTTCTTAGGGATGAAATTTTATAAGGGACAGTGTTTAAGATAATTTGGCTAACAAAGATGACATAAGATCATTTTCTATCCTTGTGCACACTATGCAGTCTCGAAACATAATAGAAGCAAGTTCTAGAGAAACAAAAACATACATGAGAATCTCATATCAAACGAATATAAGGCTCAAAATCTCACACAAAGGTTAAAAATTTCTTCCACAGTCAATTTCAAATCAACTCAATCATCATGAAAGTGTAAGTTTCAAATCAATCCTATCATGCGGTATTGTACTTTCATAGGCAATTAATTACCATCACAATCAATCCAAACTCAACCACCAATCAATTCTATCTCAAATTCTTATTCAAGTTGCATCAAAACTCAAAACTTTTCTCGCAAACAAGCATAAATTAAAATTTAGACAAAAATTTAAATGCAAAAAGCGGAATAATTAAAAGATAGAACGTTCCATCTCTTTTCCACATCCCCCGCAAACTTATTTCGAACCCAGAGAGTAGAAAAAATTTGAAAATCAGATAAGAGAGAGAACGGTACCTGGTAGTTGATCTCAGACATCAACTTTTTATCCCGGAACCTTAAAAAATTGCTCGGTATGAATTTTTTTGCTTTTGGCACTCCGCAACGATCGACGCGGCCTCTGCATCGGTCGACGTGGAGCCTTCTCGTCGATCCCTATCTTGGGTCGAAGTGCTTCACATCGACTGCCTGTGTCAACCAATGCCAGGTCTGCGTCGGTCGAAACAGAGCACCGTTCTGATTTTTTTTTTGAAAAAAAAAAAAAAGTAAAAAAAATTAAAAAAAACGAAAGATAACAATTGAAAACAAATTGCAAAAATGAAAATAACAAGAATTTTGAAAAGAAAGCTAGTAAACATTGGGTTACCTCCCAACAAGTGCTAGATTTAACATCACTGCTCGACGATACCTCAAATCACCATGACCATGGGGCTCCGCTCAAAACTCTCCGTCCTTTTGCATCCACCATGTAGGCTTTACGATCATGAATGACAGTAATAAGCTCGAAAAGATATGGCTTAGTTGACAATTTCACCAACCCGTTTCCTCGCTCCCATTTAATGGCAGCTTTCTCCTCCTTTTCTTCCTCGGTATCCTCCATTTCTTCTTCAAAATCTTCAACTGATGTGATCTGGTTGCACTCCGACTGCTGCCAGCTTTTGTCGATCACAAAGGTGATCTTTTCATCATTGGCACAAAGGGTGATCTCTCCTCCTCGACAGTCGATCAATGCAGCACTTGTGTCCAAAAATTCTCGTCCCAAGATCAAGGGCATATTGCAATGTTCTTTCCTATCAAGCACTACAAAATCTGCAAGAAAGATTAGATGACCCACACGAATGAGAACATCCTTGAGTATACCTTTGGGGCGAGACACAGATCCATCTGCCATTTGCAGAGTAATTGTAGTCGGCCTCAGTTCTCCAATATTGAGGCGCTTGAAGATGGATTAAGGCATAAGGTTGATGCTGACACCAGTGTCGCACAACACCCTTTTGAACTCTATCCCCCCAATCTCGATTGGAATCGAGAAACAACCTAGATCACTCCTCTTGATAGGCACTTGCTATTGAAGTAGCAAGTTGCACTGCTCATGCAACTTCACAGTTGAGTTCTTCACGAACTGCTTCTTCTCGCTCATTAGTTTTCGGAGGTACTTCATGTAACCCGGGATCTCCCTAAAGGCTTCAATGAGTGGTAAGTTGATACTCACCTTCTTCAGATTCTCCACAAACCTTGAAAATTTTGAGTTCTCCTTCTGTTTGGCAAATCTTTTAGGGAAAGGCATCGGAGGAATATGATCTTCTTTTGTAGCCAAATAATTGCCCTGAACAACCTTCTGTGTCGACCAACTTGAAGGAATTTCGGTCGACGTGCTTGGACTCTGCGTCGATCGACGTGAAGGTGTGTCGGTCAACGTAACTGCATAGCCCATTTTCTCAACATCGCTCGAGCTATCTGCATCGATCGATGTAGGATAGGCGTCGGTCGAAATAGAGGCATTCCACGCAGGATTCTCCTCTTCTTCTCCCCAAACTTGTCCAAAATCATCCCGGGACCTTTGTAGCTCGTGCTGGACCTCAAAGTAACTGCCTTGCACTCCTTTTGATCTTCGGATTCACCTCAGTAGTGCATGGAAGTTGTCCTTGCTTGTGTTGGATTCCAATGATGCTAGAGATCTGGCTGACTTGAGTTTCAAGCATCTGAACATATTTGCCAACTCGATCAATCTTTGTGTGCACTCCAACCACTTCTTGCTCTATCTTCCCAACTCGATAATCTGGGGCTTTGATTTACTTGGACAACACCTCATCCAAACTCTCCTTCTTCTTTTCAGTGATTTCTCCATCCTGCACATCAAAACGAGGGGGGAAATTCTCCACCCGCTGGATTAGCATAAAAGAAGCACGCATGCTGCTTTGGATGGTAATGCTGATAGCCTCCACCTCGTTGCTGAATTTGGTATGGATTCTGAAATTGATTCTAATATCCTTCCCGGTTCATGAAATTGACATTCGACAACGGGTTCAACCTGTGCAGCAGTAACAACAGAAACATTAGAGGTAACTTTCTCCATATCTCCCTTGAGCTTTTCAATCTCCTTCTTGAGGGTTTCATCCGGTTCCTTTTTCTCAATTGCCTTGACTTGAGGCCTCCTCGAATTTACCCATTGTTGAGTATGCAAGGACATCTTCTTGAATAACTTGAGGGCCTTTTCAGGTGACTTGCTCATCAAAGACCCTCTGGCTGCATTGTCCACCGATTGTTGGGTTCTCTCATTCACCCCCTACAGAGATGTGGGCCTGCTCTTCAGTGTCGACTCCATGGTCGGGACAACTCCTCAACAACTCATTAAACTTGCTCCATGCCTTGAACAAGAACTCATCCATCATTTGGTGGAATTGCAGAATTTCCAACTTCTTCTGAATGATCACGGAAGGTGGGAAGAAAGTGCCAAGGAACTCTGCTCGAAAGTTGGCCCAGGTTACAATTATGTGACTTTATATGCTTGGTTGGCCTCAAGAATACAATAATAATCAACCTCAGTAAAAATTGATTTAATCCCTGCAATTGACTACTCTTCCTTTTGAGACAAAAAACCAATTATATTAAATTCCTCTTCCTATTATTAATCTTCTCCTCTTGGTCATTAGATTAATAATTATGAACATAGAATCAAATTCATCTCTCGATCCATCTTCAATTCTAAGTTCAATTAATTAAATCAGAAATTGAAACCATGCAATTTTGAGTTGATTAATCTAACATGCAAGCATGATTAATTACACATAGCCCTAGAACCCGCTAGGATTTCTAGCCACTCATGATGGAAAGAAACACATGAAACATATTATTAAATTGCATAATAAAACTTACAATGAAAAATAAAGGTTGTTCGAGTCTTCAATCTCCAAAAACTTGATTAAAAATTAAATTCAGGAGTGAATAATGATTGAATCCTCTCTAAACTCGAGCTATATGAGTATTTATAGAGGTAGAGCTGTATAAATTGGGATCTAGGGCCAAAAATATGATTTAATCATAAAAATCTCGATTTTTCCTTTATCTGGGTCCATGTTGGTCGACACAAATCTCCTTGCATCGGTCGACATGGCCTTCACGTCAGTCGAGACAGAGACCTTTTTCCCCCTTTCGATCTTTCTGCGCAGTCTCTCGATTTTGGCCATATCCTTTGCTCCCAAACTCCGATTGACCCAATTCCTGTTGCATTGGAAAGCTAATTCAAAGATCTTTCTGTTGCTATGCTCCATTAGCTCAGATTTTTGGCGTGAAAGAAATCGAAACTGTTTCTTTGAACATCTGCTGCTTTCGGTACGGGTTTCCATTAAATTTGGCCTAAAACCTGTAAAAACACACCATGACAAGAATAATACCCTCTAAAATGCACTAATGCTCAAAATAAATAAATAAAATCAATAAAACTAAATAAAACTCTTGAAAACAATAAGAAAAGTGAGTCAAAACCCAAGCTTATCAAAGATCAATACAATCTTTTGTGATCTCTAACACACCATATGATCTCCCTATCAACGAGATAACTGGATGTGTTTGTTCGTATTGTATGATTATTAATTCAGATAGGAGTTGTTTATTGGAAGTCATTAATGATTACTAGTATATCTAACATAATGTTTCCCAATACACCAATCATAATGCTTTTATGTATACAATTCCAAAAATCTCCAACTTATCCTCAAAGCATTATACCATTACTTTCCAGAGTATAACATTTGGTCACCAGGTGGCTGGCTTCATCCTCAGTCCTAGGCTATGAACATGACTCTCGTATGCCTTCTGTGGTGAGCCTTTTGTAAATGGATCCACTAGATTATTCTTCGTGTCAATCTTCTCTATTAGCACATTGCCCCTAGCTATGATTTCACGTATGATGTGGTGCTTTCTCTCTATGTGCTTTGATGCCTTGTGAGTTCTTTGTTCCTTAGAGTTAGCTACTGCACCAACATTATCACAATATACAGTGATAGTCTTGGGCAAATTTAGAACAATATCTAATTCTTGGAGGCAGCCATACTGCTTCTTAGATGCTTCTGAAGCTGCCACATACTCAGCTTCCATGGTGTAGTCCGCGATACATTTCTGTTTCACACTCCTCCATTATACAACTCCACCTCCCAAGGTGAACACATAGCTGAGGTCGATCTCTTCTCATCCTGATCCGCATGAAAATTCGATGAATGAGCTCTTATTTCCTCAGTGTCTTCGACAAAACTACAAATAATTAACAAACTGTAATTGACTTAATCACCATCTCAAATAAGTACAATTAATAGTTGTTGCACTGATTACTTATCGTCTCATTCTCTCGAGACTTCATCAAACTCTAGAAGACCTAGTTTGATGCATAGCTCGTTGAAACGAGCCTAAGGTAGCGGTTTTGTGAAGATGTCCGCTAACAAGTCTTCGGTTCTAATATATTCCACCGAGACATCCTCCTTTTCCACATGGTCTCGGATGAAATGATGACGAATATCAATGTGTTTTGTCCTGGAGTGTAGAACTGGATTCTTCGAGAATGAAATTTCACTGTTACTATCATTGTAGATAGGTACGCATCCTGTATCTATTCCATAATCCTTAAGCTGCTGCTTTATCCTAAGCTTTTTAGCACAAAAGCTGGGTGCTGCTACATACTCTGCCTCTTTGGTTGATGTAGCCATGGAATGTTGTTTCTTGTTGAACCAGCTGATCAGTTTATGTCCTAAAAAATGACAGGTTCCACTTGTGCTCTTTCTGTCGATTCTGTAGCCTCCAAAATCTGAATCAGAGAATCCATTTAACATGATTCCATCAGTTTTGGGATACTAAATACCTAGAGACTCTGTACTCTAGAGGTATCTTACAACTCTCTTTGCTGCATCCATGTGTGACTTCTTAGGATTTGACAGAAATCTTGCACATACACCCACGACATATGATATATCAGATCAACTGGCAGTTAGATACAGTAGAGACCCAATTATTCCTCTATAAGCTGTCGGATTGATGTGTTTTCCTTCTTCATCGAGAGTGATCTGAGAACTGGTGCTCATAGGAATCCTTAGTGATTTTGTCTTCTCAGGACAAAATTTGTTGATCAAGTCTTGAGTATACTTCTTATGACTTATGAAAATCCCTTCGTCAGACTAATCAACTTTCAAACAAAGAAAGTATGTCATCTTGCCCATCATGCTCATCTGAAATTTGTTCTGCATCAGCTGGGCAAACTTCTCACATAAATTGGTATTTTTGCTTCCGAAGACGATGTCGTCTACATAGATCTGAACAAGTAGGATGCCCTCTCCATCCTTTATCTTGAATAGTGTTCGATCTATGACACCCTTTTCAAATCCACTTTTGAACAGAAACTGTGAGAGAGTTTCATACCATGCTCTAGGTGCTTGATTTAATCCATATAAAGCTTTCCTTAGTTTGTAGACTTGATTTCCTTGCTCAAAACCTGGGGGTTGTTTGACGTAGACTTCTTCCTTTAACTTGCCGTTGAGGAAGGCACTCTTCACATCTATATGAAGAATTGTGAAGTTGTGATAGGTTGCATACGCTAGGAATAGTCGAATTGCTTCCAGTCTTGCCACTGGCGCAAATGTCTCATCGAAGTCTATTCCTTCACATTGTGCGTAACCTTTTGCAACCAATCTCGCCTTATTTCAAACAATGGTACCGGTCTCATCTCTCTTATTCTTGAAGACCCACTTGGTACCAATCATAGACTGATGTATAGTTCGATCCACCAGATACCACACATTGTTGCGAGCGAACTCATTTAGTTCTTCCTGCATCGCATTTATCCAGTCTGATGATTGAAGAGCTTCTGTGATCTTCATTAGTTCGATCTGAGATAAGAATCAAGACATCAACGTTGTCCCTTGTTTGGTTCGAACATGATTTCCAATATCATCAAGGATGGCTTCCTTGGGATGATCTCTTAGCCAACTAGGCTTCTTCATAGGTATGGCTTCAACACGAGCAGTTGGATCTTTAGAAACTGTAGGATTTTCCTCTTGAGATGGTTCAGTACCAGATTCTGGAACTGCGTCCTAATCTGCTTCTGGATTCTGAATAGCAGCTGGCTTGTCAGTGGAGTTTGCTTCTTTGGTATCCTCAAGGTTAACTTCCTTGGTGTTAGCTTGCTCTGCTTCCAAGACCGCATTCTGTGCTTCAGGGGGGGAGGGTTTCTTTTCACCTGAATCTTCTATGTTTGTGGTCCTTAAGGCCTCAGCGATGACATTTGTATCGTCGGCCCTCTCGACTGTTTGGAAATCAGCCGAGACAACCGGAGTCTCAAAATTATCATTCATAGATCTAGTCAGAGGAACTGTCTGATTATGATCAATATCATTTTGAGGTTCCTCATCAACATCCTTGATCTCATGATTCCCTAGACTCAGTTCTTGGAGTGTCCTGCGCATTAAAGTAGCTTCATAAAAAACAACATGACATGTTATTTCCACAAGCTGGGTTGTCTTGTTGAATAACCTATATCCCTTATATGAAGGGTGTCCATATCCAAGGAACACACCTCCATCAGCCTTAGGGCTGAAGGTACTCAACTTAAACTTCCCATTATTGTGAATATAACATGGAGAACCGAAAGCACGAAGATGAGCTATAGAAGGCTTACGACCATTGTAGATCTCGTAGGGAGTCTTGTACAGTCGCGTGTTGAATGCACTTCTGTTTTGTGTGTAGTAGGCTGGCATCAAGGCTTCTCCCCAGAATCCCTTTCCAATGTCAGTTTCGGCCATCATGGTTCTCACTGGTTCTTCGCTCAGCGAGACCATTCTGTTGAGGAGTTCTTGGTGCAGACTTCTCATGTCCAATTCCTATCTCAGCGCAGAAGTCCATTAGAGGTCCATTGCAAAATTTTGTTCCATTGTCTCATCTTATCCTCTTAACTTTCAATCCTTTGTCATTCTGAAGACGATTGATCATTTCGGGTAGAAGATTTTTGACTTCATCCTTGGATTTGAGCAGCACCACCAACGTATATCTTGAGTAGTCATCAACAACCACTAATGTAAATCTTCGTTTTCCAATTATGGGTGGGGTGACTGGACCAAACAAATCCATGTGGAGCAGTTCCAAGATCCTCTCTGTGCTCGTTGTAACTGGCCTGATCTTGAAGGAGGCTTTTGTTTGTTTTCCGAACTGACATGCTCTACATTCTCCTTCTTTCTGGAACTTCTTCTGTGGTAATCCTTCAACCAGATTCTGCTTCGCCAAATGTCAGATTGAGTTGAAGTTCAAGTGGCTTAATCTCTTGTGCTATAGCTAGTTTGCTGCTTCTGAAAAGCTGAGTGCTATGAGGCATGTCCCTCTTTCTCCACTGGATCAATCTACATTGTATAGACCTCCTCTTATGATTCTTCTGAGTATGATCTTGTGTGTCTCTTTGTCTAGTATTTGGCATTCTGATTTTTCAAATCTGACAATATAGCCACTCTCACTCAGTTGATATATACTGAGATGATTGTGCTTCAGATTTTTGACCAAAGATATGTTCTCAATGATGATTCTGTTGTGCTCTATGTATCATTTTCCAATCACTTGACATGTGGCCTTGATTCCGAAGCAGACTATTGCTCCTTCGTACCTTTCCAGGTTCTTAATCAATCCCTTTTCTCCTGTCATGTGAGCCGAGCATCCACTATCTAATATCCAGGTCTTTTCTTTCTTTAGCGGACTCGTGCCCTGCAACACAGAAAATTCATTTAGGTCCCCGTATCCTTTTGGGTCCTGCAAGGTCAGTCATGTGGATCCAACCTTTTGGTATCCACACTTGTTTCACTCTTACAGTTGGTGAAACTAAGTTACCCTTCTGTGTTTGATCAGCCTTCCTTATAAAATGGTGTGTGCTGTGTGAAGGCATGTTATTTAAGGGTGTGGTGTGTGAACTCTTTCTGAAATGACTATTCTCGGGTGTGTAGCCATCATAGTCTTTTGAGTATAGAACTGTCCAGAGTCTGGCCTCGAATAGGTGTTCCCCTTATTCGGAATGTAAGTATGATGAACAGGAAATCTATCATAAGTTCTCGGAATTTCAGATTGTCGAATCGACTTCCTTGCAACATTTACATGTAGCTTAGTCGTTCTTGTTGGTAAAACTGGATTCCTTGCAAAGGGAACACTTCTCTTGTCCAGTTTTGAGGGAAGGTCAGTTTTCCTCTCGACAGTTTGCTTATACAGTTTTCCAACTGTGTTAGCATTCTGTTGAGATGTCAGTTTTGTGTAAAGTTTTGACCAGAATTTGGTCTTGACATTTTTTCTAACTGGCTTCTTGGAATTTACCTTACCCTTTTCCCACATATAACTTGAACTGAGTTTCGCTTTGACAAAGCCTAAATGAGTTTCCTCAGTTCCTAAAGTGGGATTATGATTGTTCAAGACTTCCTTTTCATTATAGTTTTCCATGAATCCAAGTCCGAATTTATCGGATGGAGGTCTTTGAACACTCAAAATCTCATTCAAAGTTCTTGTGCTTCTTTTAAAAAAACAACAGGGTCAAGTTTCTTTAAAGAATCACATTCTTTTGACACATTTTCAAAATCTTTGAACAATTTGACGTGTTCTTTTCTTAAGTAATCTAATTCCTCACTAAGTGACCTCGTTCTTTGGACTTCATTGGTCAAAACTGAAATTTTTTATTTCAGTAAGGCATTTTCACTAATTAGTGTATCCTTAATTTCATGAAAATTTTCAAATTCTTTAATAACTTTCTCAAGTGAAATGTCCTCTGAGCTTGAGTGACATGTTTCAGAAATTATATCAAAGCATAAAGAAACACTAGGTGAGGGCAGATTAGTTGTTACCAGGATTTTGTGGTTTGAAGCATTTTCTTCTTCATCGTTAACATCTCCATCAATGGCTGCCATGAAAGCAAGAAATGCTTCCTCATCTTTCTCATCTTCAGACGTGTAGTAACCATCGTCATGGTCTGGTACGTCTGGCACTTCAGTTCTTGTGAGCATCGCTTGGGCCACAACTTTGGATGCTCCCCTCTCGAACATTTTCTTCAATCTGTCTCTCTCCTCTTGAGAGACTTGTGGGCATTCATACTTTAGGTGGTCTAGAGAGTTACACTCGTAGCATGTACGTGGCTCTCTCTTGGTGAACCTTTGTTCACAGGGCTGAGCTTCCTTTTCTTTTCCTTTTGCCTTTTCGAGGAGGATGGTTAGGTTCTTAAACTATTCCTCCAGTTTGGCAACTGACAAATTAGTTTCCTTCTTCTGAACTGTGTTGGAGGCATCCTTCGCTGGTGATTGATAAGCAGTTTTCCCGAAGTAAATTGGCCTCTTTGAGCGCCTTAGGAAATCTCTCTTTAAGAAGAATGCTGCATCACCATCAGCTGTTGAATTTGGAGTTCGAACAGCTTCATTCCTGTTCACCATCTGGATGTCCCATTCATGGGCTTGAAGTTCGGCGAACAGTTTTTTGGTGGTCATTTTGGAGAGATCCATTGTCTTCAAACTAATGGTTTTAACAAACGAATCCTCTTTCGACAGTCTCGACAGAATTTTGGCATTCATATCGGCCACCTTCTCTTCTCTTCGAAGACTTTTCATCTCACTGACGATGGTGTTGAACCTTACTTCCATTGACTTGATTGTCTCACCAGGTAGAATCCGGAAGGATTCGTATTTTTCAACGACAACCTGCTTCTTGTTGCACTTCATCGCCTCTGTTTCCTTTGGGAGGTCGTTGATCCAATCCCGAAGTGCCTTGGCCGTACTGTGCTCCACGGCTGCATCTATGAGAGAATCTGGGAGGGATTGTATAATCATTTCCTGCGCGATGTGATCAACCTGGTGGCATTTCCTGTCCTCATGTGTCAAGTCCTCCATATGTTTGTTTATCATTTCAATACCGCCTGGAGCATCTCCTTCGGCGAGATTGACTTTAGGAATCTGGATCTTCAGAGGTCCATTCTTTAGAACCTCATCCATCTCTGGATGTTGAGCTCTCAACTGAATGAAACATCTTTTCTTCCATACTTCAAAATTCTCTGGATTGTACTTGGGAAGGCTTGAATAATTCATCTTTATGCTATAAAGATTATATGTTCGCTAATCACACTTAAACAAAAAGTTAGAGTGCAAGGAAGTACGGATCCAGTCTTAAGCGTCTCAAAACAGGACAGTCTAGAAAGACCGACCTACTCTGATACCACTTGTTGGTCCCAAATCAGAGTACGTATAATGTGTAGCAGAAGTATTAAATTAGATAAATACACTCTAACTTATGCGGTTCACTTTAATATCAAGACAATTTTTGAATAGTAGTTTCAAAAACACAGTTTGGGTTAGCCAGCCAGATTATATTAACAGTTTTACAGGTATGGCAATTGACAGTTTATACACTTCAACATTTACAGGATAAGTGTTGAAGGTTTCAAGATATAATTGAAAACTGTAAAGTGCGTAAGTAAATAAAACTGTAAATGACATAGGATAGTCATAGTGGTTTGGAGCCTTAAGTCCTACGTCCACTCTTCAGATATCTGATCCAGTAATTCACTAAGTTATGATGTTACAATCCTCACTATCTATAGCCAGTTTCTGTAGAAACCTCCCTCCACAACACAATGGATCACTCGCCCAGGCAGTTGTACTTCACTCCTTCTTCAGTCCATCGAAGGCTCTGCGTCTTCTCTGTGGACCGGCTCAAAGTTGGACTGAGGACAAACCTCCATTTTCCTTCTTCGGTAGGTTGGATGGTTTGTTCTTCCCAGAACGTGCACAGTTTGGCAGTTGCCCGTAATAACCTACTCTTCATTTGCATGAGCAGGCTACTGTAATCTTACTAGAGCAGTAAGAACACCAAAGAGGTAGATTAAGTCAACTGACTTAATCCTCGTGTACTCGAAGTCACACGGTGAATCTCCAAAGATTCTATGAGCAATGAATGCTTCATTTTCAATAAATGAACCACAATATTAAAGTCTTCTCTCTTTAGAGTGTTGAATGCTTGAACTTTAACTTCTGTAGAGAGGCTAGTATGAGTGTGTCGGAGATTCAAATATGTGAAGGTATTCAGAGAAGCAAAGGTTTTTTTGTCTCTGTATTTCCTGCTATTTATAGGTGTGAACCCAAAAAATAGCCGGTAGAGACATTGAGAAGGATCTCCAATCATAGTCCATCCTTCTCTGAAAAAGTAGCTTCCTGTTCTGCTTTTTTCTACTGCATCGACCTACTTTTCAGAGCAGTTTGTACTTGTTGTGTCAGACATTCAAAAAACATTGTACACCAGTCGCAACTGAGTATATTCTGTCTTTTCTAATTGACTTCCTCGAGGTTCTTCTGTGACTGTTTGACACTTTTCTACATACGCACTTCTAGACGTGAAACTATCTTGACCTGAAACTGTTAGTGCCTCTCAACAAATTCTCTGCGTCTTCTATATCCAAAGTTTTCTTTGAGCATCCAGGCTTTGACAGGAAAACTGTCTGCGCACTTTTTGTGACCTTGCTCTGCTCTGCTTTTCTTCGTCTTGTATATTCGACAGTTATCTCGTCCGAATGGCATCTTCTTCAAAACTGTTCCACAGTTTTGATGATGTCTTTCTTCCTTGTCTATTACAACTCGATCATCCTATACAAGGATTACATGAGGTAATAACTCTAAGGCCTAAACATTGGTATATTGTTTTGATATATCGAAACACCAAATTAAGTTGGGATTACTACAGTAATACCGAACAGAGATGAACCACTCTACTTGACATATGAATGAGTAAAGATCTCGGTACTTGGTCAGATCTAAAGTCTATAGAAAGCTGAGGGGCACACATGGGTTGACTGTCACTTTTTTGACTTGCTATGGTGGAGAGTCTTACATGTACTCATATATCTGCATCATGGGTGATGGCAGTTTGTGTGGGGTTCCCTCGGGCTGAATTTAGATAACCATATCGGTTTCAGGATGGTGACAATCCCTGGGAAGCTCACGAGATTCGCTATGCTAAGTCCTGCAGGCTGAATCATGATTCAAGCATAAGCGATAAGGGTTGAGTGGTACTACTCCGGAATAATAATTAATTACAGCTAATTGTCATATGTTGAATTAATTAATGAATGTCTAAAACTTTAAATATGGGGATTAACCAAGTCAATGCAACCCGTTCCTAATAACATGGTAATAAAGGGATAGGTCAGCATTAATTCTTTGGTGGCATGAATTAATGTTTATTAATTAATTATGTTCTGGGTTGAACATGGAATTAATTAATAGGAGGCCCACTTTATTATTTGCATTTGATCCCTGGACTGGCCCAACATTGCTCAGAGCCCACTAGGGTTTATTAAACCCTAATAGCCCATTTTCCAGATCTATATAAATAGATCAATTCTCTCACTTCCCACATAAGTTTTGAGTTTCAAATCAGAAACCCTAGAGATAGTGAGAGAGTGGGAGGCTGTGTAGATCCGGTAGCTCACCCTCACTAGATTTCCGGATCGAGCAAGGGAATAGATCAGAAGATCATATCTGTAGGAACACCATCAACGATCTACCGCCGTTATTCAAACAACAGGAGTTGAGGTATTCCTTTGAATCTACGAATTAAATTAAATAGGAGCATGCATAGGGAATTTACTTTTTGTCATAGTGTTTATTTTCATATCCATAAAACAAATCCGGGGTTAAGTAATTAATGGCGATTCACGTCGCCTATTGTAGATTCAAATCCTACAATTGGTATCAGAGCCAAGTTCGTATTCTATGGCTTTGTCGGAAAATAAATTGACATTCAGTTTATGCATGTTATTTAATTTATCGCGGATCGATTTATCTTTATCATGGATGTTTTTGTTCTCGTGGCCCCTCTCTGATTTTGTTTTGGGTTTTAAATCGCGAGAAAATCCGCGATTAGATTTATAGGAAAAATATGTAATAGATCTAGATTTGTTGTATTTTTTATTCAATTTGTAACCAAGTTGAGAGGGAATGAAGAACATCGACAGAGATGGTGGTTTCTGGTGGTTCTGGTGGGCTGGAATCAGACTTAGTCGCGCGCAGGCGGTAGGCTCTGCAACGGACCGACAATGGTAGCGGGCAGTGGCCGCGCGCCTCCTGTGCACGGCAGATCTCTGCAGAATGCACGGTGGTGGTCGTTCTTGCCACAGTAGCTGCTCGCGCACATCCTCACTCCCATCTCGTGCAGGAAACGATGCTAGTTTTGGCCGGCGTGGTTGCTGCAATTCGGAGAGTGTTCTCTCTTCTTCTATCGTCGCTTACAATGACAACAATGATGGTGGTGGAAACATCGCTTGTCCTGTGCGACAGATTGCGATGCAGCAGCAGAAGTAGCGATTCGTGACAGCAGCAGGGCAAGCGAGAGCAACCACGACCGGCGGTGGTTCTCCGGCCGGTGGTGTCGCACGTGGCTGGCTGTCATCGTGGGCGGCGGGTCTGAGGTGGAAGGAAGTGGCTGTGGCGCCGAGAGAATGGCAGCCGTCCCCACTGCTGAGTCAACTAATGTGGAGCGGAACCTCTATGACAAGTGGGTCAAGTCTAATAATGTAGTCAAGTGCTACATGATGCCCACTATGTCTAAGGTGCTCCAGCAACAACATCAGCATTATGACAAAGCAGCTGAGATTATGGATAGACTCACAGTTACTTATATGGAGTCAAATAGAGCTGTCAGATTTAAACTCTTGAGGGAAATTGTGAGTTGTAAAATGACTGATGGTAGCTCAGTGTGAGAGCACATTGTTTCCATGACTCACCTCATGGATGAACTAACGTTGCATGGAGGAGGTGTTGACGGGGAAGCCCAGGTCGATATCATACTCAACTCACTTCCAAAATATTTTGAGAACTTTAGACTAAATGTTGTCATGAGTAAAAAGGAGTACACTCTTAATGAGTTACTTAGTGACCTCATGGTGGCTGAATCAGTCATGCAACCTGAGAAGGCAGTCCTGATTTTTTCCGGTAGTCTCCCTACTTCATTGAAAGGTGCTAAAGGGGTGATTGGAAAGAAATTTGAGATGGCAACCTCTAGAACCAAAAATTATCTGAAAGAGAAGACCATGACACCGGGGAAGAAGGGCAAGTGTTTCCGTTGTGGCTAAACTGGTCACTAGAAGAAGGATTGTCTGACCAAGCGGGTTGGACAAGGTACATCATTAGCATTTGTAACGGAAACAAGTTTGGCATCTGTTTCTACCCATTCGTGGGTACTGGATATAGGAGCTACTGATCACGTTTGTTACACTTTGCGAGGAATCAGGTCGACAAGGCAGCTGAATGATGACGAGGTGATGATCTCCATGGGTAATGATGCTCGTGTGTCTGCATAGCAGTTGGAGATGTTACATTATGCTTTCACGACAATGTTTTGATTTTAAGAGACGTTTTGTATGTGCCGAATTTTTGGCGGAACCTCATTTCTATTCCCCGTTTAATAAATGAAAGATTTTTAGTTATTTTTTATAGGCATGTTACTATCAATGGCAATAACGGTGTTATTCGTCATGGGATACAAAATGACTCTCTTTATATCATAACTTTTTTGCATGAATCTTCTGTGAATGCTGTATATAACTCATTTAATCATAAGAAGAGAAAGTTTTCATCTTATGATGAGATCTTACATATATATGGCATCTGAGACTAGGTCACATCAATCTAAAGAGGATCAAGAGACTCGTGGATGATAGAACGTTGGATTCAATCCAGGTAGTTCCACATCGAGTTTGTGAATCCTGTATAGAGGGAAAGATGACGACCAGGCCTTTCAAGGCAAGTCAGTCTCAAGCAAGTGATGTGTTGGAATTGATCCACTCTGACTTATGTGTACCGATGTCTGTGCAAGCTCGTGGAGGATTTAAGTATTCATCCTTTTTATTGACAATTACTTAAGATACGGGTATGTTTACTTACTTCACTATAAGTCTGAATGCTTTGAGAAATTCAATGAATTCAAGGCAGAAGAAGAGAAGAAGTTAAACAAGACCATTAAGTCATTACAATCTGATTGTGGTGGTGAGTATCTCAGTGACGATTTCTTGCAGTTTTTGTCAGAGCATGGGATTACATCCCAATGACCGCACCGGTCACTCCTCAACGGAATGGTGTGGCAGAAAGAAGAAACATGACTCTTCTTGAAATGGCTAGATCCATGATGAGTTATGCGAACTTGCCTGTTTCATTTTGGGGCCACGCGTTTTTAAAAGCGGCGTACCTGCTGAACCTGGTACCTTCTAAGTCAGTTCCTAAGACACCCTCGGAACTCTAGCATGGGCAAAAGCCCAGTGTGTCAAAGATAACAGTGTGGGGTTTTCCGGCATGTGTTTTGTCAAAGGAACCTAATAAGTTAGAAGGTAGGTCTAAGCTAATGCTGTTCGTGGGATACCCCAGACAAACGAAAGGTGGTTATTTCTACTGTCATGAGGATCAGAAGATCGTTGTTAGCACCAACGCAATATTCCTGGAGGACGAGTTTGTGAAAAATCACAAATCCGAAAGTGATATCATTCTCCTAGAAATTGGAGAAGATGATGCGCTTCCATTAGGAAAACCCCATGGCAGATTGAGTGTACCTTTCGAAGGTATGGAACCAACTGTACGGTCGCTAGTGCAAGGCTTTGAGCCACAAGTAACTACACCAACTGTTGACGTAGTACCTGTGCTCCATCGTAGTGGGAGGGTACCTCGCCAACCCGAGCGGTATATGTTCGTAGGAGAGTCTTCGGACTTGATCCCGGAAGACGGACTGGATGATACTGATCCATGGACATACGACGAAGCAGTAAATGAAAAAGATGTGGAAAAATGGCATAAAGCCATGGATGCAGAAATTGAATCAATTACCGCTATGTATGTATACCAGAAGTCCGTGCTACCAGATGGCTTTCGGGCCATAGGTTGTTAATGGGTATACAAATGGAAGAAAGGTTTGAAAGGAGAAATAACGGCTTTTAAAGCCAGGTTGGTGACAAAGGGTTGTAGTCAAAAAGAGAGCATTGACTATGACAAGACCTTCTCACCGGTATCCATGCTCAAATCCATTTGAATTCTTCTATCCATAGCAGCACATATGGACCTAGAGATCTAGAAATTGAATGTCAAAACCACATTTTTAAACGCAGTACCAGTGCTCCATTTTAGTGGGTGGGTACCTCACCAACCCGAGCGGTATATGTTCACGGGAGAGTCTTCGAACTTGATACCGGAAGATGAACTGGATGATACCGACCCATGGACATACGATGAAGCAGTAAATGACAAAGATGTGGAAAAATGACATAAAGCCATGGATTCAGAATTTGAATCAATTACCAATATGGATGTATACCAGAAGTCTGCGCTACTAGATGGCTTTCGGACCATAGGCTGCAAATGGGTATACAAACAGAAGAAAGGTTTGAAAGGAGAAATAACGGCTTTTAAAGCCAGGTTGGTGGCGAAGGGCTAAAGTCAAAAGGAGGGCATTGACTATGACGAGACCTTCTCACTGGTAGCCATGCTTATATGGAACTAGAGATCTGGCAGATGAATGTCAAAACCGTGTTTTTAAACGGGTACCTTGAGGAAGGTCGTGACATCTATATGCAACAGCTAGAGGGTTATGTGAATGATGGTGAAGAGCATCTTTTCTGGAAGCAATAAAGGTCCTTGTATGGACTTAAACAAGCTTCATGGCCATGGAACAAACGTTTCGATGATGTGATTAAATTTTATGGATTTTCACAGTTCGAAACCAAAAGTTGTGTATATCGATTATGCGTCAGTGGAAGCGTGGATATATCTTTGGGATTAAAGTGAAGGTGTTGTCAGACATAAAGAGATGGTTATCCGTATAGTTTCAAATGAAGGACCTCGAAGACGCTGGATATATCCTTGGGATTAAAGTCTTGTGTGATCGCAAGATGAGGACGTTAAGCTTGTCTCAGGCTGCTTATATTGATACAGTGATTGCCAGTTTTAGCATGCAAATGCCAAGAAATGATTGCTACCTTTCAGATATGGTGTTCCTCTATTTAAGGCACAATTCCCTGCAACAGAAGAGGAGAAGGATGAGATGGCTAAAGTACAATATGCTTTGGCAGTGAGAAGTCTCATGTATGCGATGCTATGTACGAGGCCAGATATATGTTATGCTGTGGGCATGGTGGCTAGACATTAGTCTAACCCTGGACAGCGTGCTGGACTGCTATCAAACATATTCTTAGGTATCTGAAAACAACTTGAGAATATTGTCTCGTTTATCAGTATAAGAATTTGTGCCCTGTGGGTTATACGGATTTAGATTTCCAGGCGGATCAGGATGATAAGAGATCGATCTCGGGCTATGTGTTCACCTTGGGAGGTGGAGTTGTATCATGGAGGAGTGCGAAACACAAATGTATCGCGGACTCCACCATGGAAGCTGAGTATGTGGTAGCTTCAGAGGCTTCTAAAGAAGCAGTATGGCCCGGAACTACGTCCAAGAGTTCGATATTGTTCTGGGTTTGCCCAAGACTATCACGGTATATTGTGATAATGCTGGTGAAGTAGCAAACTCTAAGGAACCAAGAACTCATAAGGCATAAAAGCACATAGAGAGAAAGTACGACATCATACGAGAAATCGTAGCAAGGGGCGATGTGCTAATAGAGAAGACTGACATGAAGGATAATCTAGCGGATCCATTTACAAAGGGCTTACCACAGAAGGCATACGAGGGTCATGTTTGTAGCCTAGGACTGAGGTAGATGCCGACCACCTGGTGACCAAATGTAATAGCTAGATTAGAATAGACACATGTTATACTTTGGAAAGTAATTGTATAATGCTTTGAGTATAAGTGGGAGATTGTTGGAATTGTATACATAAAAGCATTATGATGGGTATATTGGGAAATGTTATGTTTGATATACTGGTAATCATTAATAACTTGCAATAAACAACTCCTGTCTGAATTCAGAATCATACGATACGAACAAACACATCTAGTTATCTCGTCGATAGGGAGATCATACGGTGTGTATGAGATCACAGAAGATCGTATAGATCGTTTGACCTAGCGAGATATAAACAATTATCACAGCTGAGATAATTTCTGGTTTGGCTGTCGGATTAGGCAGCGCACACAAATCTAAAAGTGGTTTATCTTGGCTGCTTTGTGTGACCGGTACATCTCAATGTATTGATAGGATCAACAGTGAGATGAACCATTCTACTTGACATATAAATGAGTAAATATCTCGGTAACAAGGTCGGATCTAAAGTCTATTGAGAGTTGAGGGGCACACATGGGTTGACTGTCACTTTAACTTGCTATGGTGGAGAGTCTTACATGTACTCATATATCTGCATCTTGGGTGATGGCAGTGTGTGTGGGGTTCCCTCAGGTTGAATTTAGATAACCATATTTGTTTCAGGATGGTGACATTCCTTGGGAAGCTCACGAGGTTTGTTATGCTAAGTAATGCAGACTGAATCATTGATTCAAGCATAAGTGATAAGGGTTGAGTGGTACTAGTCAGGAATAATAAGAGATTAATTAATTATAGCTAACTGTCATATGCTGAATTAATTAATGAATGTGTGAAACCTTTAATATGGGGATTAACCAATTGAAAGCAACCCGTTCCTAATAATGTGGTAATAAAGGGGTAGGTCAGCATTAATTCTCTGGTGGCATGAATTAATATTTATTAATTAATTATGTTCTGGGTTGAACATGGAATTAATTAATAGGAGACCCATTTTATTATTTGCATTTGATCCCTGGTCTGGCCTAACATTGCTCAGAGCCCTTTAGGGTTTATTGAACCATAATAGCCCATTCTCTAGATCTATATAAATAGATCAATTCTCTCACTTCCCACATAAGTTTTGAGTTTCAAATCAGAAAGCCTAGAGATAGTGAGAGAGTGGGCGGCTGTGTAGATCCTGTAGCGCATCCTCACCAGATTTCCGGCTCGAGCAAGGAAACAGATCAGAAGATCAGATCTATAGGAACACCATCAACGATTTGCCGCCGTTATTCAATCCGCAGGAGTTGAGGTATTCCTTTGAGCATACGAAATAAATTATCTTGGAACATGCATAGGACATTTACTGTTTATCATAGTGTTTATTTTGATATCCATAAAACAAATCCGTGGTTAAGAAATAAATGGCGATTCATGTCACCTATTGTTGATTCAGTTCCTACACATCTCTTCGAGTTAGATATTTAGATTGATCAGTGGTTTGCATCTGGACATTACGCTAATCATACACAACTTTGATCTGCTCAAAGTTAGCAGCCCTTTGTTCGAGCGTCATTTTCAACATCTCCTTCAAAATTTCCTTCTCTTGCCTTCTTCAAGGCTATCTCCTGTCTACTCTTCTTCTACGCTTCATGCTCCTCTGCAGTGAATTCTTGCTTTCTCTTTGTGTCCTTCGAAGCTTGTGTAACAGGAGTTTCTTTTGCAGGTAAGGCGACATCAGGAATCGGTAGAGAGGTGTCTACTACCAGGACTGTGACCTGAATGGATGATCCTTGAAAATGATCACTCCTTTCTTTCTTTTCTATTTGTCCCTCAGTATCTGCTGACTTCCTCTTCCTCTGCAGGGGGCTTTTCAGCGTTCGTTTCCTCTTCACAACAGGCAGTGTGGGGGGGTCCAGCTGTGGGATTTCTAGTAAGCTGTCACACTCCTTGAACAGGGCATCATGTTCTACTTGCTTTCTTTCAGCTTCCATTTCCTCAACAGTCAGAGGAATTGCTGATGGTCGAATCGCTTCGTCTTGATATTTATAATTAAAGTTTCATACCCTAATGGGCTCCATTAAGCATAATGTTGGGCAAGACCTTGGGCCTGAAGCAAATAATAAAATGAGTCTATGAATTAATTAATTCTCATATCTAATTTACAACCCTCAACATAATTAAATAATATTAATTCATTTCCTTAGAGAATTAAAACTGACCTACCCCTCAATTACTACGTTATGACGAATGGGTTGCATCAACTTAATGAATCCCCATATTTAAGGTTACTGAACATTCTTTAATTAATTTAAGCCTGTGACAAGCATCAAATAATTAATTAACTTCTTATTCTCTTGAGTAGTACCACTCAACCATTATCATCCATGCTTGAACTTAATCAGCATACAAGACTTTAACATGATGAACATTTTTGAGTTCCTTTGGGATGTCCCCATCCTATTTCTTAGATATTGTAATCTAGCACCAGTTACAAGAACGTACTACACAAACTGCTATCGCCCGAGATGCGAATATACAAGAATTAAGCTCTCCACCATGGCAAGTCAAAATGACACATAACATGTGCATGTTTCTGAACCTTTGTTAGTATTCAGACACAACCAAGTCACAGGATCTGGTTCTTCTGATGTCTGACAGAAGAACACGTCTCACGGTGGTTCTATCAATATGCAACTGCACGTACTAACATATCAAGTGATCAAGACAAATAACTTATAACTGACTATGCTGCAGCTTATACTGATAGACTAATCCTTAGGTTGTATTAGCTAAGATATTATTATCTTGCTAGGTTAAGCGATCCATGTTGTCTTCCTTAGTCTCCTACACCTCGTATGATATCCCTATCGATGAGATAAGAGGATAGATTTGTTCTCACAAGTATGTCTGTTCATATATATGAGAAAAGTCAATTTTATACATTACATAATAAATGTTTTCAGTATACAAATCCGAACAATATCCTATTTATAGTAAAACATTACATCCACCTACCAGAGTATATTGTGTGTCTATCTAGCCTGGCTATTACATCAACCACTTAAGTGATTGGCTTCCACTGCAGTCCCAGGCCACAGACATGTCCTTCTGTGGTAAGCACACTGTGAATAGATCAGCTAGGTTGTCCTTCGTGTCGATCTTCTTCAATTTGCATGTTGCCCCTCGATACAATATCATGTATCACATAGTACTTCATTTCTATGTGTTTGCACACCTTGTATGTCCGAGGTTCCTTTAAGTTTGCCACTGCACTAACGTTATCACATAAACTGTGATAGTTTTAGGAAAACAGGGAATCACATCCAACTCTAACAGGTAGTTCTGGAATCATACCATTTCTTTCGAAGCTTTGGCTGCAGTGACATATTCCATGGAGGAATCTGCAACATATTTCTATTTTTCGCTCCTCTAAGATAAAGCTCCACCACCTCAGGTGAACACATAACCCGAGGTCAATTTATTCTCATCCTGGATTGCCTTGAAATCCAAATCTATGTAACCCACAAGGCACAAATTCTCACTTTGATAAACTGGACATTAATTTCTAGTTCTTTACAAATACATAAGGATGTGTTTTGCTGTAGTCCAATGCGTCTGTCTCGGGTTAGATTGATATCTAGCTACCATGACTATGGAATAATAAAAATTAGACCTCGTACATAGTATTACATATATGAGGCTACTCATCGCTGAAGCGTATGATATAAGACTCATCTCATCTTTCTCCTTCTGTACCACAAACATTGTCTTTTGGATGTCATGACGAAAATGTAAAAATCCTTTATTGGCGAGTTGCATGCTAAAACGAGCTATTACAGTATCCACATAGGATGTCTGAGATAAGCTTATCATCCTTCTCTTGCGATCACGCAAGGCTTTGATCCCAAGGATGTATAGCTTCTCCCAAATTCTTTATTTGGAATTTTCGGACAACCATATCTTGATGTTTGACAATACCTCCACATTTTTGGAAATACGAGAATATCGTCCACATATAGTGCAAGGAACACGACACTCCCACCACCGACACATAGTCACAAAATGCAACTCTCATTCTCCAACTGTGAAAATCTATATGACTAGATCACCTTGTTTAAACATAAGTCCCATAATTCGGAAGCTTTCTTAAGTCCATACTAGGACTTCTTGAGCTTCTAGACAAGATGCTCTTAATGTTTGAGTACATAAACCTTAGGTTGTTGCATATAGATGTTGTAGGGATTTCATGGCGAACCGAACCGCCAAATCCAAATAAGTCGGACCGTTCATGGATGTTGAGAACAATTAAACAATTCAATAAACCATAGCGTGCTCCTATGAATTAAATGCAGTGGATATTCGAGTATACCTTAACTCCGTAGTGTCAGATCCGATCTTTTGTGTTAGAATTCCAATCCTTTGATTCAACCACGAGAATTAATTAAATCTGCGGAAACAGAAATTAGACAAATCCAATTTCTAGATTTAATAATGAGAAAGAGAAAAGGGAAAATAAAATATGTTCTCCAAATTAGATCTTCAGATCTGTATCCCAATGTTGTTCAATCCTGCTACTAGTGAGGATTCCAAAGGACTATGAATGTATAAGCCAGAGTCAAATTTCTTCTCCTCCCAGACACACAGAGGCGCTGCCCACTCTCTCTCCTAACTAGGGTTTTACTGATGTCAAAGTTCTAGGGTTTGTGAGAGAGAACTGTTTATTTATAGAGCTGCGGTTTCAACCCTAATGGGCTACTGGGCCTCTTTTCAACATATTTAATTGGGCCAGACCTGGAACCTAATGCAAATAATAAAGTTGGCCTAACAATTAATTAATTCCCATGTCCACAACCCAGGACAAATTTAATTAATTAATATTAATTCTTTTTCACCACAAACTTAATACTGAGTTACCCCTTCATTACCACTTTATGAGAACGGACTGTATTTACTTGAGAATCCCCATATTTAAGGTTACTGGACATTCATTAATTTATTGGAGCTTCTGACAAGCTACCATAATTAATTAATTTTTTATTTCCTGAGCAGTGCCACTCAACCCTTATCACTCATGCTTGAAGTTAATCAGCCTGCATGAATTTAGCACGATGAATGTTATTGAGCTCATCAGGGAATGTCCCCATCCTATTACTCGAATATGGTTACCTAGCTCCAGTCTCAGGCTGCAATACACGAACTGCTGCTACCCAAGATATGGGTATACGAGCACATTACTTAGGCTCTCCAACATGGAAAGTCAAAGCAACAATCAACCCGTGCATACCCCTGAACCTTCATTAGGGTTTGGACTCATTCAAGATCGAGATCTTGTATACTCTGATGTCAGACAGTAGAATACATCCACTGTGGTCCAATCAATATGCAACCGCACGTAGCAGCATATTAAGTAATCAAGAAAGATTACTTCTTTCCGACTAAGCTACAGCCTACACCGACAGACTTATCCTCGTACGCTGTCTCGGCTATGATAATATTTATATCTCACTAGGTCAAGTGATCATACTGTCTTCTGCAATCTACAACATGCAATATGATCGTCCCTATCGGTCAGATAAGAAGATACCATTGTTACTCGCATGTAAGTTTGTTAAATAGATAAGAAATACCATTGAATGTATACTTATCGTAATAAATGCATTCTGTATAAAAAACCCAACAAATGTCTCGACCATCTTCCAAGTAACCATTTAGTAAAGTAGTTTTCACATCCATTTACCCTATCTCGAGGTATATAACCGCCGCTATGGCAAGAAGTATCCAAATGAATTTGAGCAAGACTATCAGCGGAAAGGTTTGATTATAACCCTTTTCCATCAACCATACTTTGAAAGTCGTAATTTCTGCATCGGCTCCCTTATTTCTTTTATACAATCACTTGCACCCTATCGAGGGTCATCAGACATCACAATCATATGGTATGCGTCCATAGTTTTTATGGATTCTATTCTAAATCTATGGTGATACATCATTTCTCCAAAGCCTTGCCATTGGTTTTCTGAGAGTGCATCAATGGGTCTGAGTCATCATCTCTTCTTATCGGGTCCAAGTTAAAAGACTCTCCCATGAACATATACCTATCAGGTTGGAAGATGACTCTCACACTACAATGAAGCTTAGTTGTTGTTTTAACAGTCGGTGCAGTACCTTGTGGTTCCGCACCTTGCACGGGCGAACATGTAGATGGTACCTTATCTGCCGCAGGTATGTCCCCACTTGCACGTTGATTTTACATAGGAAGTGCGTCATTTCCTTCAATTTATTAAATGTAATACCCCAAAACTTTTCTATGATAATTAGTATCTTAATTATTATTATTTTAATTTTAATTATTTATCTGCTCAAGATTATTTTATGTTTTGCAGGTTGTCCAACTCGGAGCTCGAAGCGCCTAACACAAAGTAAGTTTAAATAAAAAAAAGAATGAAAATATAAATTATAAAAATAATAAAAGAGATGAATAAATCTAGAATTAAAATATTCTAGAT
>JAPKLW010002860.1:0-60920 GCA_026898455.1 Plectranthus barbatus | reverse complement strand
CGATCCTTGGCAAACGGACTTCGTGATTCAGTTCACGAATCCCTTCACTAGGGACTTTCTAAACTAGTATTTGGCTTAACACACCAAAACAAATAAACAATAAGGAAAGAATACTTCCTAACAAATCTTAATTAGGCCAAATATTCAAATATATTTTAACCAGTGCATTTTTTCAGATTTGAAATAATTAAAAAAAAAATTCATTTAAATTGTTAATCTATTATTGACTATACAAATGAATAACATAATCTACATAATTTTCTCCGGTAACAAAATACTAAATTTTCATATATGTTATGTTTTTCGTTGACATGATTTATTTATTTTTCATTTCTTTTCCTCAAATACTATCATTTAGAGGTGCACTTGTTTTTATTTAATGACATGAGATTATCGAAAAATGGGAAGGTCTCATGTTAGGCACGCCTAAATAGTTTAGGGGGGTTTATCCATTAACTCAAGCTAAACTCATATAAAATACCTTAATTGGGGATTAATAAACCCTATTGGGATGGGTGAATCCATTTGGGTATGGCTAAAACCCGCCCAAACCGTTTAAGCGTGCCTAAAGCAAGTTTTTGCCTCGAAAAATAAATGCAATCCCATATTAGCATTTAATTTAAGAGTTTATAATTTGTACTAAATTAAAAAAATGCATAATTTAGAGTATAAATGAATATTTAGCCGATCATCTATTTGATATATTTATAAGACAAATTGATATGAAATGAGGTTAAGATAAACAAAGACGAGCTAAGTACAAAATACTTTATTTGAGTGGAGATTTGGTGTAGTAGAAATAAATATTGATTGACTTGAGGCCCCTCCTGCCTTTTCTGATGATCTAGTAAGTTGTGGTTTATGAATTTGTTATTAATATATCATAAATCCGAAATTACTTGTATATGTATATCAATATTAATTATAACTTTGATCGTGATATTTGAAAAGGAAGGATTGGTCCTCAATTTTATTTGTATCAAACAACAATTTCATTTTTAAAAATCAAACATATTTCTTAAATTTCAAATGAACTGAATTGGATTTGGTTCACACCTTACTAGAAAACACAATTGATAATTCCTAAAATCTTAAAGAATCAGATCAGAGAGAGTGGTTTTGTTTTGGGGTTAGCACGTGTTATATCCTAATTAATTTCTATATATTTTCTCATCTTGATCTCATCCATCAACTTCTAAATCCATATGTAAATATTTTAGTTTTGTACTAGTAAATCACAGTCATAAAAACTATAAGAATTTATTCCAAGTATTTGAGCATGAGACCACAAATGAAATCTTGTTGCAGGTACCGGTGTAAATGAACCAAATTGTTCGTGAACTATTCGGATCTCGACTCGATAAAAGCTCGTTCGAGTTCCTTTAGCAAAGCGCGTTTATTAAACGAACCAAACTTGAGCATCATAGTATTCGACTCGTGAGCTCGTGAGTAGGCTCGTTAGCTAAAATTAGTAAGAAATATAAAATAATTACTATTATAAAAATAATATTTTTATGATTTAAAAGTAACAATAATGACAAATCTTTCTAATAATGAGAAATTTAGGAATTTGAGCATGAATATGATATTAATTTTGTAATAAATAACTTTTTTCTTCAAAATAATAGTGAGAATTTAAAATATATTCTAAATTTAGAAAGTTCGTTTAGGGTCTATTAAAGCTCGATAAAGTTCGTGAACATCAAAGTATTCGATAAAAAAGCTCGAAGCTCGACTCGAAACTAAACGAGTCAAACTTGGGCACGACACTACTCGACTCGACTCGGTTCGATTACACCCCTAGTTGCAGGTAGGAGTGTAATCAAATCAAGTTGAGCCTAGTGTCTTGCTCAAGTTTGACTCGTTTATTATCGAGTCAAGCTTTGAACATTTTTATCGAAGACTTTGATGTTTATGAACTTCATATATTTCTAAATTTTGAATATATTTAAAATATTCATTATTACTTTAAATGAAAATTTAATTAATTTCAAAATTAATATTATATTCATGCTCATCTTCAGATTTTTCTCATTGCCAAAAAGATTTATAATTTTTATTACTCTTAAACCACGAAAATATAACTTTTATAAAAATAATTTTTTATATTTCTTGCTAATTTTAGCTAACGAGCTCATGAGTTGAATACTCTGATGTTCAAGTTTGGTTTGTTAAATAAACGAGCTTTACTAAACGAAGTCAGACGTGCTTTTATCGAATTAAAATCCGAATAGCTCACAAATAGTTTGATATATTTACACCCCAAGTTGTAGGTGCACTTTATAATTTACGTTCCATTTGAAATCCAAATATAAAGATAAAGTGTCAAAGCTTTTCATTCATTAAATTGCTCACTCAAATTAACTTGTAATCTTGTGCATTTATTATGAAATCAAAGCTAGCTATGTTCAATAGTTTACAAAAGAAACATGCATTTCGGAATGAGAAACTAATTTATTCAAGAATTAAAATGCATGTGGCAAATGGACTGCATAACAAAACAAAACAAACCATGATGAACTAGTCTAGAAAATGCATGTAACAAATAAATTTTTTTAAAAAATGCTTAGTGATTATGAATGAACCAGAGAGGTGGTGGTTGAAGCTTTCGGACATGAGAGGCATAATAGCATGTGGAAAATTTGCAGTTGTGGTAAGAAAAAATACCGAGATCATGGCCGCGCGTATTCCAAACAAACAACACCGGTTAGATCCTTTTGGTAAGTGAAGTAAATCGAATCGGGCTTCAACTCCAACTCAGGAAAGTCGGCTGCATTAATGGCGAAAGAATGGTTGATTCCTATGAATATAGAGAGGCCATCTAACGTTTCTTCTTTGCAGATCAAATCATGTCCATCAACTTTGAAAACATCAAAATCATCGGTTTTGCAAAAATCAATATTTATGCTGCATTCTATTTTTATGTATCTCACCACCAAAAGAACATCACCAGAAACAACCACATATTTGAAAGCATGGATCTCCGCCTCCTCAGAATCAAACTCATGATAAGAAGAGCCAAACTCAGAGCTAAAGTCATGGCTCCATTCCATCTTGTTAACCTGACCACCAATATCCCATCGCTCGAAAATTCCCCACTGTGTAATGCAAAACAACCGATTATGTATGGCAGAAAATGCAAAATATTCATAACACCTAGCCACCTTACGCATCTTCCCGCCATAATACCCGGGATTCCATTCCTCAGGATGATACCATTCGCCAATGGGAGTCCACTCCGTGCTGTGCCCCGGACAGCACACAGCAAGCCTCTCTTCCGGGCACTAAGACATCGCGGTCCGGGGAGCACGAAAGGATTATCTTACTAGGCAAACCAATTCCTTCCCAGGCGGAAGCGGAAGATTCACGCGTTCATAGGTAAGTGGATTCCACAAGAAAAATTCGTACGGGTATTCCTTAAATAAAGCTAGCCACCCGTGCGATGATCCCACTACCGTAGTGTCACCGCCTTCCACTATTTCACCGCGCAAACTGACTACCTTGTTATTTTGCAAGTCATAGAAATTATTGAGCATGCCGCCGGTGTCACTAGATGGTGGGAGCATAAGCCACGGGACTAAGATTCCCGATCCAGATGGTGAGGATGATTCAGTTGATGTTGCAGATTTAGAACTGGCCGCCGGCACCCATGAGATTCGAGATGATGATTGGATTCTTGCGGACCTACAGATTCTCGATCTCCAAGGAGAGATGAATGATGGTGATGATTCGGTTGACGTTGCGGATCGAGATCTCGCCAATGTTGTAAAAATCGCTAGGCGCTAGTCGGGCGGCCGAGGGGGGCCTAGCGCCTAAGCGGTCTAGGCGGGGATTAGTCGGATTCTAGGCGGATTCTAGGCGGTTTACCTATTTTTATTCTTTTATTTTTTATATATCTCAAGTAATATATAAAAATCTTACCAACAAATTATATATTTAAAAAGCAAGTAAAATTTCAGCATTTTATATGTATCTCAAGTAATATTCCTGCAACAAACATCCTCACATTTAAATCCAAACGTATAAATATTCCTGCAACAAGCTCTTTTACATTTAAAAGCAAAATCCAAAATAAAAGTAAATCATAAACTAAAGTTTAAATATTCCTGCAACAAATATCATCACAATTCAAATCAATCCAAAATAAAAGCAATGAACAAAGCAAAGCTTAAAATAAAAGCAAACCATAACGAAAGTTAAATATTCGGACTACAACCATCCACACATTCGGTGGGGGCCGTGGGTGGAGGAGTATGGCGTGCGGCGGTGAGGATTGAGGAATCGTGAATTTGGTTGGGAAATTTGATTTTGGAATAAAATTAGGTTTACACTTTTATTCTAATTTTATATTTTTATGTTTATAAATATTTTTTGAAATTAAAATTTAAAAATTGAATTTACAATTGAAAATAAAATTTAAAAATTGAATTTACTATTGAAATTTACTTCAACCGATTTTTTCCGATTAATCAGCCGATTAATCCGATTAATCGGCGATTAATCCGATTAATCCGATTAATCCGATCCGATTAATCCGCCTAGACCGATTAATCGCCGATTAATCACTGATTAAATTAAAATCGATTTTTCTAGCCGATTTGGCATTTATCGGGGCGGTGGACCTCCGCCTACCGATTAATCGGCGCCTAGGCGGTCCTAGGCACCGATTTTTACAACATTGGATCTCGCCGCCCATGTACAACCAGAGGGGGAGTGTTGGAGAATTAGGCTTGTCATGGAGGACGGGGGTATATTTTCTCATAAACACTATACTTCAACTGCTGCATTTATATTATTACAATCCGATTTTTTTCTTTTTTTTTTAATTATTATTCCTATTACAAACGAATTTCCGAATTCTAAGGAGAATTAGAGTTGCCGATACCATAACGGACGGTTCTATATTTTATCAAAAACCTTGCTTATAGATCAAACTCTCTATATATATCACAATCGGTTTTTTTTTTATATTTTTTTTTTGGAAAACTAGGATTTTTTTTATTTTTTATAACAAACTTTTTGTTAGAAATTTTTATCACAGATTTTTATTTTGTTTGAGACAATCTCATAAATTGTTAAATTTATTGTCAATGTAATTGCTAATAATAATATCTTGTGTTGGTCCCGAAATCAGAGAGATATGATACGCAGTGGAAAGTAAGATTAATTTGTACTTGCTCTCCGAAACTAACTGAAGCTCAGTTTTGGGTTAATTGAAGGTAAGATTAAGCTCCGAAAGTTCTTAAGTAAGTTTCACAAGTATACACTTCAATACTTAAACAATTATTGAAGGTTTTAAAAGTAAGTTTGAGAAACTAAGTATGCTGAAAGTAAGGTAAGCAAATAAAGAACGCATGATATTATAGTGGTTCGGACTTAATATCCTACGTCCACTCTTCCGAACTTAATCAGGAATCCACTAAGTTTGATACAAGCCTCCTTACGATCTATGAACAGCCCATCAGCACTCCGTCCTTCAGTTTGCTATCGTCACTCTCCTAGGAACTCCTTGCTGACTTAGTCTTCAGGTTGAAGTGAGGACGCACCTCGCAGCCTTCTTCTTGGTAGGTTGGATGTTTGCACGTTCTTCCCAGATTAAGCTTGATTGGCTAGTGCCCGTGATAATTAGTTTCCCAGAGTAGGAACTGACTGATGTGAATATACCTTAGAAAGATATATTCACCACGAAGTAGCTTAAGCTTTAATCTTAGTCTCGTGCTTTGAACCACGTAGCACGGAATGTTTAACTTGAGTTGGAAACTCAAGTGTCGTGAACAGAATTACGGAATAACAAAGAGCTTTTGAGTAGAAAGACTGGCAGAGTGTCGGCTTAGAAATTCTTGTCTTTTCTTCATTCGAACTGTTGGATCCAATCACAACTATCCTTTGGTAGGTCTGCTCTACTTTGAAAAGGTGTATTTTCATGTACTTTCTACCTGCTCTTGTCAAACTCAGTTTTAGTCCGAGGAATCTAAGTATGTGATATCCTCGTACTGATTTTTACTTGGCAATCATACGCCTTTAAGTCTGACTAAGCTTGATTCATCTTGTGTTCCACGTGTTCTTGAAATAAGGCCTCCATACTGACATTCCGAAGTCAGTATGAGGGTGGGCAACCCTCATACTGACTTCTCATAAGTCAGTAAGGTAAGCACTATACTGAGTTCCCAAACTCAGCATAAACCTTGGCACGAACATTGATAGCTCAGAAATTCGATCAATCAAATTAACCAAAGTCTAATCAAATCAAGAATAAAAGTATCAATCTAGGTTCTTCTTAATTCGCCCACTTAGACTACCGGTTACTATTGTGTTGTGATTGTATCCAAGCAACTTCAATCGTTGAGTATGTTTTTAATCTAGGCAAAGAAATTAAATCTTATCTAGCTAACAATCTCTAATAAATTAAATGCTTCAATCTCAATTATCAATGAAATAATTCACTTCACTTTTCCACAACAAGCTCACAAACATTAACAATCAAATCTCACAAATTGGTAGAATTCACAAATGAGGAAAACATGATATTGGCATGAACGTTGTGATGAACCAACAATGAATGATAAAATGTTGTAAACAATCTTTAATCCTCCCAGTAATGATCAGTCCACCCTATTTGTATAATCTCCTTAGCACTGGTGAATTAGAAGTTGATGAAATAAGACTCTCAAGCTGTCACGTTATCAAATCATATCTCACTCCCAATGGTTCGTGGATTATGGACCTACAAGCTATCCATGCACATGGATTGGGTCAACACTTGCATGCAATCATACTAATCACAACATCTAGATCTGTGTAATTGCTGCAATTTTGATGTCAATCAATCAGACAATTGGTTAATGCCTACAACACTTGACTATGAAAAAGATCTAGTATGTTGCAATTGACTAAGAGAAGGTAAACAAGCATTCATTCAATTAAATAGATTCAATTCATTGTTACACCAATATCATAGAATGATTTAGCCATTCATACCTTGGATTAGGCTCAATTCAATTACAAAGGTAAGAGAATCCATTACAAAGTATGGTAGAAAAGAGTAATTTCCCCAAATGTTGATCTTCGCGCTTGGATCTTCAATATCCTCTCCAATTTGTATCTAATTGGATGGATTTTGCATTGATTCTCCCTCATTTTGATGTTTGTACATATTTGGAGGTGGTAAGTCCTTAACCAACTCGATATCCCCCTTTTTATAGCAAGTAATAGCATCTAAATTTTTCCCGGGACAAGATCATTTTGACCGAGATGGCAAAAACTCATAAACTTCCGACAACTCCCGCAACATTTTGCCCGAGACAGAAGCATCTCGGTCAAAATTTGCCTCTGTAGAGTAAATTTTGACCGAGATCAAACGGGGTTGGGTCGAAATATTTCTCTGTTTCACCCCTTTTGCTTTTCCACGCTCCATCTAGGTCGAAATCCATTTAATAGGTGCACGATTTGGGTCGAAATCACTCCAAAAGTTGGCTTAACTTGTGGATTTATGTTCAAATGCTCACCTACACAACTTAAACACAAACAAACTCGAAAACACAACAATTCTAAACAAAAACCTATGATATGTGGGTGAAATAAGCATGAATTATCACATAATGCATCAATAAAGTGGTCATTTCACACCCCAAACTTGAACCTTTGATTGTCCTTAATCAAAACAAAGTAAATCAATCTCCCTACTTAGTGCAATACCTCATAGCTCATCATATCAATCTTAGAAAGCCTCAATGAAACAATTTTATCACCCAAATTTGTGTAACGGTTAATACAAGAGACTCAAACCTCTCAACGAAATGGATAGACAATGAAATTCACTCCCTTTCGTGTTTAGGGACCATTCAGTCAAGCACAAAATATCATGTTCGATTTCCATAAGCTTGCATCATATCTCACCATTATACTACAATGAGCTTAATTCTAGAATCAAGAAGGTCTTTCAATTGGTTATAGCGTGGTTGACTAAATGGTAGGTGATTTTTGGACCAAAGTGACTAAACTCCAACATAAACCCCAAAACCCCAAGCAATCTATCACCAACAACCAATCTCAAGGCTTATTCCAACTAATTTTCCTTCTTTCTTTCATTTTTCATCACGCCCTTGCATGTTTCACCTCTATTTTTTTTCCTTTTCACAACAAATTTTTTTTTCCTTTTTTCGTTGGTGCTTATTTTTATTGACTTGCACCATTCATACTTTCCAACTTTTTCTTGCCTAAAACAACGGGATCCAATTTCACAAAACCAATCAATTCCCAAACCCACACTTACAACATCCATATTCACCCTCATACACAGATCCCCCAAACTTTTTCCTAAGCAAATCTCAAAGAAAATCTACAATTAAGCTCAATCACGGGAAATAACAGTATGAAAGGCAAACAACGATCAAATATAACACCTTATACCCCCAATGTGCAAGGTAGGACTAGGAATCGATTGTTTAATATTATTTTCTAGTCAAAAGCTCATGTTCAATTAGCTAAAGAATGGATGCAAGTTCTAGATTTCTCACTTTCCATCTCGCCACTCTTAAACAAACATGATATGACAATGATCAAAGCTCAAATCTCACGACTTTTGTCAAGTCTCAAGTATTAACACACACAAATCTTGGAAATTCAAAAGTTCAACTTAAGCATGCTTCGATATCAATGATTCCGCCCTATCATCGGTTTAAATAGGTAATCATACTACACAAGTTTATCAAGAGTAAATATCAAGCCCACATCAGGATCAACACACAACGCACAAGCATGCAACACAAACCTAAACAACATCTAATACACAACCAACAAATGCAATCCAAATGGCAAGAGAAAGCGTTAGAAATTGTTACCCATCCACTCGATCAAATCGTTCCACATCAGCCTTATTGTACCTACTACACAAACACAAACACACCACCTAATGAGCAAAAATTACTTCCAATAATAGATCATATCCACCAAGACAAAATCTCACTTCCAAAATCAACATATCCAACAACCAACATTCTCATCAAAGCACCTTTCCACCAAGACAACCACTACCAAGTCACACACAAAAATAAACATTGTTCCACTAGCTCCACCATACATTCCACAAACCATTCATCAAACATCCATCAATCATTAACAAAATTTAAAAGAATTAAACAATGAATCCTAAATTCAAAATCCAAACCATTTAATAAAAGATAAAAACATTCAAGCATCCCAACACATCCATATTCAAAATATTATACAACCCTTAAACACATTCAATATATGCTGAGTCGTGACCTCAGCAAGTTAAAGTGCAAGAACCTTTAAAATATTCCACTGCAACTATAAACACTTTGATCGGGGACCAACAAGTGGTATCAGAGCGAGGCTGGTCTTTATAGACTAGCTGCTTCTGAGTTGCTTAGGACCAAATCCATTAACCTTGTACTTTCTTGTGTTTTGTGTCTAGCTCGGGATAGAAGAAATGGCAAACAATGCAAAGTTGGGAAAGTTCTCTCCAGAAGCGTACAACACCTGGAATAGGAGGTCGCTGATCACCTTAAAGAATATTCATCCTAAGATGGCGCACATGATTGAAGTATGACCCATAAAAATCCAGAAGGTGAATGCTCGACTTGGTGATAATGTTAATGGACCAAAAATGGTGGACAAGCCATGCAATGAGTGGACCTCGGACGACCGGATTCGATCTCAACTAGACTTTGTGGCTATGGAGATGATCCTAAATTTTCTATCTGAACCTCTAGTGATCGAAGCACTAGAATAAAACAATGACAACGAAATATGGGACTTTCTTGGCATCTTGAGTCAAGAAACAGATAAGATAAATCGTAACAAGCTTCAACAGTGCATAGACAAGTATGATTTGTTTCAGATGCGACCTGGAGAAACGATAAAGGAAATGAAAGTTAGATTTAACTCTATCGTATCTGAGTTAAAGGAGTTAGGAAGAAAGTACGAACTTTCTGACATGAACGCAAAGATACTCTCGAAGATGCCCAAAGATGATTGGTTTGTCAAAGTGACAAGCCTCAAGGAGAAAGATCTTTCGAGTATGACTACGAAGGAGTTGTTTACACAGCTTCAGGCCCAGGAATGTGATATCATGCAGACAAAAAAGAACGAAGATGTGAGGGTTGCAATGTCTGTTGAAAATCATGTCGAGGAACCAATCTACCCATTGTCATCAATTTGTGCACAATGCCTTATAATCGCATAGCTTTGAGGCAACGATCGATTAAAGGAAATAAAGAAACGTTAACCTTATCCTCTTAGGGCCTCAGTACGTCAGTTGAACAGCCCAAGCTCATAAACAAAGTAAGGTTGCTCGCCTTTATTAACCGATTAATAAGACTAGCTCAAGCACTACAAGTACTTGGTTCTCATCTCAGTAATCAAACTCTCTGATGACAACAATCAACAGAGGAACATATATGGTAGCACAAAACATTTTTAGGCATAGTCAATCAATTTTAAAACAAAACAGTTTCACACACATTTTAGAAAACTGAGCACCAGGCTCGAAAAGACATTTTGCTTTTACTGAAAATAGTCCCCACCTGTTATTGCTTACAGAATTTAGATGTCCTTGTTAGTTGTGCAGTTGAGTTGTAACGACTTTATCCTATGTTTTCTCCCTTCAAATAATAATCATATATCATGCACTTAATTAGGATGGATTGACTAAGCATACTCAATCAACCCTAGCTGACGTTACTTGACATAAATCAGGACCTACGACTCACAAACCAAACTTACATCACCCAATTGTTTGATGTGAATTCTCTCCCTTTGAGACATGCATGTGACTTCAACAAACTCAATAAAAAACGTTAACCAATCCACGGTTAACAAACCAACTTAATTAAAGTGTGTATAAATTAAACGACTAAACATGCGTTCAATTTTACGTTAATCGACTCAATCAAAATCCAACATCCGAAATCATAATCAAGTGCTTAATCATGCTCATAACATGCTTAATTAATCATATATAAACTTAAATATTCAATGATGGAATTGCTCACGAGAAATCAGCTCCAAGAACGCCCTAGCAGAATGGTCTTGCCGAGCAAAGTCACAGAACACTCAAGGAGGCAGTGAGGACTATGCTTGCTGAAGCTGACTTAAGAGAAGGCTACTGGGGAGAGAAGCCTTGATGATGGCGTGCTATACACAAAATATAAGCGCTATCAACAGTCGCCATCACAAAACCCCGTACGAAGTCTACAATGATCGTAAGGCTTCTATAGATCATCTTTGTGCATTTGGCTCTCCATGTTACATCCATAGCAATGGGAAGTCTAAGTTGAATACTTTCAGTCCCAAGGCGGATGAAGGTGTGTTCCTTGGGTATGGACACCCTTCATACAAAGGATATAGAGTACTTAACAAGACCACCGGACTTGTGGAAGTAACATGCTCTATTGTTTTTTATGAATCTATTTTAGTGCACAGGACCTTAAAGGACCTGGAACTTAGTGATCATGAGATCAAGATGGTTGTGAGAAACTTAGTTCTGATAAAGAAAATCCTAATAAAGTTTCTTAGGCTAGATCTGTGAATGATCATTCAAGTATCCCAGAGGAAAGGCCGGTGATGCAATTGACCTTGTTGAGGCCATTGGTTCACTAATAATAACCGCAAACATCAATCAAGGGGGAAACTCAGGAGATCAAGACAAAAGCTCAGTCTGGTCGTCAAACTAAAACTGAGTTTCCTATCCAAGGTGACTTACCTGAAGATTAAGATGTTCATCCTGAAGAGGTTCAACCAGCAATAAGCCAAGAAGACCAAGGATCACAGATAGTGGAAGTCACTATTGGAGATGAAGATCAAGTTCCTATTACAGAAGATCTAGCTATGGTGGAATCGACCTTAGTTCAAGTTCCAGTATCTGGAGCAGACAGTACTGAGTATCCTGGAGCATTCATTCAACCTGTAGAAGTCACTCAACTCCAGAAGCCAAAATGGTTAAGACATCATCCCGAGAAGGCTGTGCTAGACAATGTTGCAAACTCCATTTGCACGAGACAAGGAAGTGCATTGCTTACTTGTTTTATCTCTCAACAATCTAAACCCATGAAGATCGGGGATGCTTTGAAATCAACTGATTCGATCAATGCCTGCAAGAGGATCTTGTTGAGTTCCAAATAAATGAAGTATGGTACCTGGTGGATTGACCAAATCATCAGTCAGTTATTGGCACCAAATGGGTCTTCAAGAACTAGAGAGACGAGATAGGGAACATAGTAAGGAATAAAGCAAAACTCGTAGGAAAGGGGTATGCTCAATGTGAAGGGATCGACTTTGATGAGACTTTCACTCCAGTAGCCAGACTTGAAGCTATCAGAGTTTTCCTTGCTTATGCCGCACACAACAACTTCACAGTTTTCCAGAAGGATGTGAAGAGTGCATTCTTGAACGGGGAGCTCAAAGAAGAAGTATATGTGGAACAGCCCCCAGACTTTGAAGAAGAAAATCAAGTTTATAAATTGAGCAAGGCTCTCTATGGGTTGAAGCAAGCACCCCGAGCTTGGTATGAGACGTTGTCTCAGTTTCTCCTCAAGAAGGGTTTCCAGAAAGGCAAAATTGACACAACACTGTTTAGTATCAAGGATGGAGCAGACATCCTCCTTGTACAGATCTACGTCGATGACATTATATTCAAATGCAGAAACTTGAAGATGTGTGAAAAATTTGCCCAACTTATGCAAATCAACTTCCAGATGAACATGATGGGTAAACTGACTTTTTTCTAGGTCTTCAAGTAATTCAGTCCGAAGGAGGAATCATCAATCAAAAGAAGTATACCAAGGACTTGATTAGCAAGTTTGGTCCAGAGAAGACTAAGCCCTTGAGGATTCCTATGAGCCCAAGTGCTCAAATCAGTCTTGATGAAGAAGGTGAAGCAGTCAACCCAACCATGTACAGAGGAATTATTGGGTCGCTACTATACTTAACTACAAGTAGGTTAGATATTTCCTACTCAGTTGGAGTATGTGTGAGGTTTCAAGCTAATCTAAAGAATTCGCACATGAAGGCTGCCAGAAGAATAGTCAAATACCTCAAAGGGACAGAATCCTTAGGTATTTGGTAACTCAAAACTGATGAGCTTACTCTAAATGCTTACTCAGACTCAGATTTTGGAGGATGCAAAATCGAACGGAAGAGCACAAGTGGAACATGTCAATTCCTAGGACACAAGCTTGTAAGTTGGTTCATCAAGAAGCAGCATTCAGTAGCCACGTCAACAACTGAAGCTGAGTATGTTGCTGCCGCAAGCTGTTGTGCTCAAGTGCTTTGGATCAAACAACAATTACTTGACTATGAAGTTGAAACTAGGTGTGTACCGATCTACTGTGATAATAGCAGTACAACGTGCATGACAAAGAACCCAATTCGTCATTCTATAACCAAGCACATCGACATAATGCATCATTTCATAAGATATCATATCGAGAAGAAGGATGAGTCCGTAGAGTACATCCGTACTGAAGATCAACTTGCGGACATCTGCACCAAACCACTACTTGAAACCAGATTTAAGGAGCTTTGCATCAAACTTGGTTTATTGGAGTTCGACGCGATCTTGATTGAAGAGTGATAAGCTCATTATTTTACTCGCTTATCTATATTATTTTCTACTATTTTATGTATTTTTATTGAGTTTATATATATATTCTATGCATGAGTCTATATTAGGTGGTATTATGCGCGTCTTGGTGTTTTTGCAGGTTTTAGGCCTAAGTTCACGAGAAAACCGTGCCAAAAGCAGTGACGTGTAAGAGTAGCAGTGAAGAGTTCATCCAAACAAGGGATTTGGGCTATTGGCGCATGGAAATGGATGAAGCTTTGAGTTAGTTCTCCAACGCAACTGGAATTGGGTCAATCAGAGTTTGGGAGAGAAAGTTATGGTCAAAACCGTGAGACCGCGCAGAAGGGGCGAGAGACCACATCGATCGACGTGAATCCACATTGATCGACGCCAAAGAGAGAGCCACGTCGATCGACACTAATCCACATCGATCGACGCAAGTCTGCTGGCGCGGGAATTTGATGAAAATCGGATTTATTCATATCTTTAGCCCTAGATTTGATAGGATACACATCCACCCCCATAAATACCTAGTAAATTCGACTTTTTTAGTATGCATTATCATATTTTTCAGTTTTTAGAGTTTTGAGAGTTGGGAAACACGAAACCCTTTTATTTTCTTGTAAGTTCTTTACTTTTATGCAATTTAATATGTTTTCTTTTGGATTTCTATCTGCGATGAGTGGCTAGAAACCCTAGCGGGTTCTAGGGTTTCATATTATTATGGATGCATGTTAGGATTAATTAATTAGGTTCATGATTCCTGTGATTATTTTCTAATTCTAAATTAATTCAAGGACCGAGAGGCGACGATTAATTTAGATGTCTAGCTATTGATAGAAGGACCGAGAGGTGAATATTGATAGTGAGATAGGGAATGCATGATACACTCTATACTGTCCAATGAGATGTATTAGACTGTAGGGATTGAACTGATTTGCTTATCAGATTGACTAATTTGGTGTTCTTGAGACCGAGCGGAGATAGTCACTAATTAGTAATCTAGGTTATATTTGCCCAATCAAGGAAATATAGCATTATTGCAGTATTCCACCTGTTAATTTAATTGGTTCTACATGTTATCCATAATAAGAATTCTTCCCTAGAATCTGTGTTCCTTTAATTTGATTTCAAAACCTCTTTAATTTTCAAGTATTGTCATCTTTATTTTCCAAATCAAAACCCTGCTTTTTTGTTCACTCAAACAATGAATCTTAGGATCATAATTAGTACATAGGATAGTTTCGTTATACAATTCCCCTGGATTCGATAACCTTAGGGTTCTTATAAATTTATTTGCCATTGTTGCTATAATTAATCTGTAGATTTTACAGTGATCAAATTGGCGCCGTTGCCGGGGAGTTGTTAGATTTTATCTTGTTACTAGTTCATTCTAGGATTTGCTTGATTGTGTTTTATTTTTCTGTACGTGTGCGTGCGTGAGTTCCGTGTCTGTATCCCACGTCGATCGACGCCCGTTAGCGTTGATCGACGTCGATCATTTTTTGTTGCGTCGATCGACGCACACCTTGCATGGATCGATGCCGACCACTCTCTTGCATCGATCGACGTGACATCCACGTCGATCGATGCCAAACTTATATATACCTATTTTCTGTGCAGGTGCATGAACACGCGAGCCAAAGGAAAAACACTCGAGGCCTTTGTCCCTGAAATTGAAGCAACCTGTAGGAAAATCAAAAAGAAAGGAAAAGACAAACAACGAGAGATGGTTGAGAATCCTGAAGCAACTCTGTAAAATATGACTCCCGAGGAGCAGAGGCAATTTGTGAATGAAGTACAGCAGCTGAGAGCACAACTACAAGCAACCCAGGCTACTCAGGCAGAGCAAGCTGCAAGACTGGCAGAGTTGAACAACAGGCAAATTGTGGTTCCGCAAAGGTCCATCTTGGATCGATTTCTTCCACAGCAAGCGGAGGCCGGATTCAGAGTTAGTATCGATGCCGACAACTTTGAGCTGCGCACGGGCCTTATCCAGATGGTGCAGAAAAATCAATTTGCGGGGAGAGCTGTAGAAGATCCATATACCCACCTCAACCAATTCATTGAGGTGTGTAACACTGTGAAGCAGAAAGGAGTAGCCCAAGATGTAATCAGAATGAGACTGTTCTCGTTCTCACTAAGAGACGAGGCACGGTCTTGGTTTGTTGGATTGGATAAAAGTCAAATCGGGACATGGGAGGAGCTTCGAGCAGAGTTCCTTACCAACTACTTCCCACCGAGCCTGCTGCTGAAGAGGAAAGTTGCCATTACTACTTTCAAGCAAATGTATGATGAGTCACTCTATGAGGCCTGGAAGAGATACAAAGAGCTTCTACGACTCTGTCCTGGACATGGCATCAATCTGGAGATGCAATTGTGCCATTTCTATGAGGGTTTGAATCCTCACATGAAGGAGTTAGTGGATGCATCAGCTGGTGGGATACTGATGAAGAAGAGTGGTGCAGAGAGCATGAGGTTGCTGGCAGACATGGCGCTGAATAGCCACCAATGGCCAACTGACAGACAGATTCCGGTCAAAGTTATGGAAACCAATCCAGAAATTGATGTGGTTGCCGAGGTGAAAAAGCTCTGGGAAGAGATTGAGAAATTGGGCACAACACAAGTTGCAGCTGTTGCAGAGCCAAGCATGGCTATTGTTCCGGTGGAGGCCGACTACATCAACCGGGGTGCAAGCAGTTTGTCTGGAATTGCCGGGACAGAGGTGAACTACATTGGCGGTGGTTATCACAATAACTACCAAGGCAATCAAGGGTATCATTACAACCATGGGCGATCTCACCCTGGTTTTTCTTATTCTAACCCTTCTGCTGCAGAACACCCTCCGCCTGGTTTTGATGTAGGTACAGGAGGAGAGATTGTGGAAAGAAAGAAGTCTGTGCTGGAGGAGACGCTCGAGAAATTTATCAAGATCTCCGACAATCGGTTTGGGAAAGTAGAAACCAAAGTGAAGGGGATGGCCAACCACATGCAGCTGATGATGAAACACCTTCAGATAATGGACACGCAATTGAGCCAGATTGCCACCACACTCAGCAACCAACACAAGCCTGGACAGCTTCCGAGCACAATGAAGGTGAACCCAAGGGTTCAAAAAGACTGCAAGGTCGTCACTCTGAGGTCCGGGACGAGCTACAAGAATACCGAGATGGTTGTGAATGAGTCTGGAGGCGAAAAGGAGCAAAATTACGCAGGGGATGAATCCACGTCAATCAACGGACCTGCTGCGTCGATCGACGCAAAAGACAGAGCCACATCGATCGACGCCACCCTGCGTCGATCGATGCCGAAGCCCATTCCAGGAAAAAAGTTGAAGCAGTCTGAAGATCAACCCCTCTTATGCCATTCCTACAGCGGTTCGCGAAGCAGAAAGAGGACGAGAAGTTCTCCAGATTTGTGGAGAATCTGAAAAGGTCAGCATCAACATCCCGCTGATTGAAGCACTAAAGGAGATTCCGGGGTACATGAAGTGCCTCCGAAAATTGATGAGTGAAAAGAAGCAATTCGTGGAGAACGAGACGGTGAAGATCCACGAGCAGTGCAACCTGGTACTTCATAACCAGGTGCCCATCAAGAGAAGCGATCCTTGATGCTTCTCTATTCCGGTTGAGATTGGGGGACACACGTTCGAGAGAGTATTATGTGATACTGGGGCCAGTATCAACCTGATGCCGTACTCCATCTACAAGCATTTCAACATCGGAGAGATTAGGCCCACAACGATCACCCTGTAGATAGTGGACCGGTCTGTGTCCCGCCCAAAAGGTATACTAGAGGATGTGCTCATTCGCATGGGCCATCTCATTTTTCCTGCAGATTTTATGGTGCACGAGATGAATGAGGACGAGAACATGCCAATGATCTTGGGGCGTGAGTTTCTAGACACTAGTGTCACTCTAATTGACTGTCGAGGCGGCGAGATCACACTCCGAGCAAACAACGAGAAAATCACCTTTGTGATCAAGAGCAAGAAGAAAGCGGAGTGCAATAGGGCCTCCACTACTGAAGAAAGAGATGAATCTGAAGAGGAAGAAGCAGCTACCATTGAGTGGGAGAGAGGAAACGAAAGGGTGAAAGTGTCAACTACGCCACCTTTTTCTGCACTCACCACCATTGTCAAAGACCGGAAGGTTTACATGGTGGATGCCAAAGGCCGGCGAGTCTGGACCCGACCTCCCCGGTGGTGATTTGAGGTATCGTCGAGCTGCGACGTTAAATCAAGCACTTGTTGGGAGGTAACCCAACCTTTTACATGTTTTCTTTTAAATTTTTCGTTTTTATTTCGAATTTCTGTTATTTTTGCGTTAACAGTTATTTTGCAGTTTAATTAAAAAAACTTGGAGTATGGCTCGACGTCGATCGACGCAGCCTGGCGTCGACCGACGCCGAGCAGCCCGGCGTGATACTCTTCGATCCACAGCAAGGATAAACAAGAAGGCTTCGCGTCGATCGATGTGAAGTGCCAGCAGCAATTATTTCACATCGTGCAATGTTTGAAGACTCTGGGGGGATAAAAAGTTGATGTCTGAGATCAACTACCAGGTATCGTTCCCTCTTTTATCTGATTTTCAAACTTATTCCACTCTTCGAGTTGGAAATAAGTTTCGGGGGATGTGGACAAGAGATGGAACATTCTATCTTTTATTTATTTTGCTGTCCGTCTTTAATTTTTGCCTTAAATTTTAATTTATTCTATTTTGTGGGGAAATTTTTTGAGTTTTAAGATAACCTGAATGAGATTGTGAGATTAGAATCGGTAGAGGGTTGAGTTTGAATTGATTGTGATTGTGGTTAGATGCCTATGAATGTAGAATACCGCATGATAGGATTGATTTGACACTTATGCTTGTTTGATGATTGAGCTGATTTGAAATTGACTGTGGAAGAAAAAATTTGAACCCTTGTGTGAGAAATTTGAGCCTTTATTTCGTTTGATGTGAGATTCACATGTTGTTTTTATTTCTCTAGAACTTGCCTATTTTATGTGTTGATACTGCATAGTGTGCACAAGTTTAGGAAATGATCTTAGGCCATCTTTGATAACCCAATTCCCTAAACACTGTCCTTCCACATTAAATTTTCCCTAGTTAGCCACTTTTGAGCCTATACAAAATTTTTCTTTCCTTGTCTATGAGATTAAGAAGAAGTATTGGTTTCGTTCATGTCTTGAGTTGTGGTATATGGGGTAGAATGATTGTGAGATGGAGATAAGAAAATATAAATTAGTGGTGAAAAGATGTGTGAAAATATAAGAATCAATGCAACATCACTCCAATTAGATGCAAATTGAGGAGGAATTTGACGATCAAACCACGAAGACCAACATTTGGGGGAAAATATCTTCTCTACCTTATTTTGTAATGAATTCATTTTCTCTTGTGATTGAATTGCAATCAACAAAAGATATGAGTGGCTAAACTTTCTAGGATATTGGTAGAACAATTTTTTGAATCGGTTGCTTTGTTTGAATGATTTTGTACCTTCTCCTAGTCAATTGCATCACATTAGAGCTTTTTCATAATCAAGTAGTGTAAGCATTAACCAATTGCTTGATTGTTTGACATCGAAATTGCAGCCAATACGTGGATCTAGATGTCGTGATTAGTGTGTTTATATACAAGTTTTGACCCAATCCATGTGCGGGGATAGCTTGTAGGTCCATAATCTACGAACCTTTGGGAGTGAGATTTGATTCGATAATGTAACAGCTTGAGAGTCTTATCTCATCTACGTCTAATTCACAGGTACTAAGGGGATTAGATAGTGTAGGGTGGATTGATCATTACTAGAAGAATTAAAGTTGGTTTACAGCATTCTATCATTGTATTGGTTCATTGCAAAGTTCATATCAATATCCTCTTCTCTCATTTGTGCATTCTATCAATTTGTGAATTTCAAGCATTGTTTGTGAGTTTGTTTGGAAACATTGAGTGAATTGATGTCTCTACCATGGTGACTGTAGCATTTAGTTTTACTTGTTATTGTTAGCTAGTTTAGATTCATTCGTTGCCTAGATTAGAAACATACTCAACAATTTGATTTACTTGCATATAACCTCAACACTTTAGTAACCGATATTCTAGTGGGTGAAATAAGAAGATCGATGATGATATTATTCTTGCATCGCTAGGAGTTTAATTGATTGAAGTTTTAGCGTATCAGACATCCAAGCTCGGCCAGACTTCGGCATATTCATGCCTAAGTTAAAGTCGATACGAGGATATCCAAACTTGGGTTCCTCAGACTTAAACTTAGTCTGACGCAAAGTTATTGAGAAGTACACTGACACAGCAGAGCAGAGCAGACCTATAGTATGGGCTATGATTGTACGACATTTTCCATGAGTCTAACGATTGGATTAATGTGTCTAATGGGTAGAAATTCAAAATGCTCGAGGATTCCTCTATAAATAGGTCTGCCCTTCAAACTTAGACGGTTACGAATTCCACACAACAAAGAGCATATTACTAAGCTACCACTCTGCTAAAAACTCTCTGAGTTTCCGTGTTTCTATACACGAGACTAGAGTTCCTGACTCAAGTTGTAACTCTGTGCTACTCTCTCTTAGCACGAGGCTGAAGATTTACAGCTTAAGCTATCCTTGGGTGAATATATCTTTCTAAGATATATTCATAGCAGTAAGTTTCCTACGCTGGGATTCTGATTATCATGGGCTTTTGCCAACCACTTGAGTTCTGGGAAGAACAACAAATATCCAACCACCAGGAAGAAGGCTGCGGGGTGTCGTCCTCACTTCTACCTGAAGACTTAGAGCACAAGGAGTTCCTAGGCGAGTGACCACACTGATGCACACAAAATTCAATCAACCTAAGTCAACTATACTCAAGTAAAGCAAGTAATAAAATATCAATCCAGGTTCTTCCCGATTCGCCCGCTAGAATACGAGATAATCATGAATTGCTTCATATCTAAGAATGACTAGTCATTGAGTTTTGAACTATACTAGTAATGAATAAATCCAACTATCTAACTAAGAAAGCTTTAACTAAACATGCAATCTCTCAACATTCATCAATATACTTCCTCACTCTTTAGCAATTACAATTCTAAAACACAAGAGATAAAATTCAACAATGACAAAACAAGGACACTAGTAAGATATCCACCTTGAAACCATGAAATTGATTTGAATGATGCAAACAAATATTTAATCCATTCATAGATGATCAACCTACCCCAAAGCTTCCTATCACCCTTAGCACCGACAAGATAAGAGTAGATGAAATTAAACACACAAACAGTTACGTTATAGCATCTAATTCCACTCCAATTAGTCTGTAAGTTATTGACCTATAGGCAATCTCCGCACTGATGGATTTATATACTAAAAGCATTATGATTGGTATATTATGTACAAGGTCGATTGGTTAATATACTGGGAATCATAAATGTTGTATGTTTATTTCCTGTCTGAATTAACAAACATGTGTCGCAAACGCAATTATCCTCTTATCTCGTCGATATGGAGATCATACGGTGTGTAGTAGATCACAGAATATCGTATGGATTGTTTGACCTAGCGAGATATAAATGGTTATCACAGCTGAGATAGTTCCAGGATAAACTGTCGGTGTAGGCTGCAGCATACGCGGTAATAAGCATCTTATCTTGGATGGCTAGGAATGCTGGTGTGGGGCACACATTGATAAGGACCTAAGTTGAGATCGATTCTTTTATCTGACATTAAAAGAATTCATATCTCTATGGCTTGATGAGATCCTAAACCTAATTGAAGATACGAAAGTATATGCAGATTGTGTATCACTTTGAGTTGCAGTGAAAGGCTCTAGTTGAGCTTGTATATCTGTATCTTGGGTGATAGCAGTTTGTGTATGACTGTTTGGTACCGAAACTAGGTAACCGCATCCAGTATAGGATGGTAACATTCCCTGAGCAGCTCAAAGGTTCGTTATGCTAAAGTCCTACGGGTTGATTAAGTTCAAGCATAAGTGAAAAGGTTTGAGTGGATTGACTCAGGAATATATGATGTTAAATAATTAAATAGCCAGTCAGAGCTTAAATTAATTAACGAATGTCTGTAACCTTAAATATATGGTTAAACCAAGCCCATGCAACCCGTACCTCAAAACGTGGTAGCAAATATGTAGGATAGTATTGATTCTCTGGTGGAATAAATCAAAATTAATTAATTAATAATATTATTGGTTGAATATGGGAATTAATTAATTGATAGGCTTTATTTGCTATTTGCATTCTGGTCCCTGGTCTGGCCCATGAAACTCAGGCCCAATAGAAGTCCAGTATTTTCCTATAAATAGGCCTCAGTTCCTCAGATCTCAACACACCACAAGATCATATGTTGCACACAGCAAACCAGTATTTTGGAGCTGTGATGATCGACTAGATCTGAGCGAGGAGGAAATTCTGCTTCTCAACCGGGCAAGGAATCCGAAGGGAATCTTCACCATATATTCAGATTGAGTTGGGATACAGATCAGAAAATCAGATCAGGAGGATTATCTTCTTTCTTCTCTCTCCTTCTTATTTTCGAAAATTATATACTAATTTTCATATGATTCCTCAATCTGTTAGGAATTAATCTTTGTGCGCGGGAAAGGAGATCAAGATCAAATCTATGCGCACTCATTCTTCAGGCTTCTACAATCCAGGTATTCCGCATAAACCCCCTTATGCATAATCAATAGGAGCATGCAAGGAATAATCATAGGCATTGCAATTTATGTTTGATATTCCAATTAACGATCCTTGGCAAACGGACTTCATGATTCAGTTCATGAATCCCTTCTATTGGTATCAGAGCGAGGTTCATTAATTGGCTCTATCAAAAAAAAAAATATTGCCTATGATTTGCATGATGATTATTATTGAATGATTGCGTGTATGGGTTTCGGATTGTATGTTTGTGTTTTTTCGTCCTCGTGGTTCTCGGGTTAATCCACCCTTTTATAAGGATTCATTTATCACCCACGAGATAAATCTGTGGTTAGATTTAAATTCCAAATTATATTAGGATGCAATTCAATGTAATTTTCAAATTTAAAATTAAATCTGTAAAATAGAAAAAAGATGAACGCGAAGAACGAAGGACCGCACGATAACGCACGATGGCGCCGGCATGGCCGCAGGCCATGCACGGCGGTCGACGAGGGCAGGCACGACAGTAACAGGCGCGCGGCAGGGCCACGGCGGCGGCGAAGCTGCGTGCAAAACCCTGGGGTTTCCATGCACGCGCGCGCATATGGCGAGGCTCGCGCGGCCACAGCCGACCAGCGGATTGCGGGGCCGTGGGATGACGGCTTGAGGGACGAATGCCACGACGATGTGCGATGGTGGCCTGGGCGCGAGGGCTGCGCGCGGCATAGCAGAACCCTAGGATCTACGTGCTTGCTCGCTCCCCTCGGACGGCGAGGCTCCAGGGGTGGAAGGCAACGCCGGCGGCGGTCGGTGGGTGACGGCGTGGCTGCGGCAGATGCAAACCCTAGGGTTTGCAGCCATAGTCGGGGCGAGCATTATCACCGCACCCTGCGCGTGCTTCCCGCGAGCCTGGATGGCCGACGGTGGAGAAGAAAGCAACGGTGGTTCGGGCGACGATCGGGGCAAGCCAGGGCGGACGACGGCCAGAGGAAGTGGGGTCGTGGGCTACGATCGTGCGACATGCATGCGCGACTCTGGCAGCCCTCGCAGCAGCAGCGGGATGCCGGCGGTGGTGGCCCGTCGGGCTGAGTTCTTGCGGGATATCGGGCTTGCAATGTGGGCCCGACTCGCAATTTGGTTAACCGGCCCAGTTGTCCTATTTTTCGATGGATCAAATCTTGGAGGCCCAATTTTTCAAAAAATAAATTTAGATCACATTCCAAGTAGTGGGAGCCCAATTGAAGATATGTGAAATAATTCTAAAGTGTAATAGATAGGATTATTTCTTAATTTTGTATCATGAGGCCACGAGGACATTTTTTATTTGTTTTATTATTTGTCTTCGCATGATATATGTGTTTAAATTAATAGCGCAGCATATAAGCATGTTGTAGATAATAGGAGCACATTTACTGCTTTTATTTACAACTTTAAAGCATGCTATGTGATTTATTTTATGTAATTAATTATAATTATAAATTCGGGGTTCATGCCATGCATGATAGAATTTAGCAATGTTATAATTATGGCTACATAAAATAATCTGTGCAATTGAACCTTATGAATTTTAAATTACTAATATGATTATTTTATAAGACCTCCACAAAGCGATCCTTTATTGGAAGTGGGTAATTTATTAGGTAAACGTCTACATGTGTAGCTTACTTAATTTATTATTCATAAGTTCTAAAAGATAGGATTTCTTAAAACAAACATTTAATTCATGTGAGAAGTGGGAGTTCATGCGTAAACGTCTACATGTGTAGCTTGCGTATTGAGTTTTCATAAGTTCTCTAGGGATTGAATTAAATGAGACAGCCTTATTATAAGGGATCAGGTGTGTCCTAGCAGATCCTTATATGGGAGGGTTGGCTTTGGTGGTAAGCTAGCTTAGATGTTATCCAGAGTATAACTCATTTGTGATGTCCTTGCTCAGTAGGATAATATGGTCTTACGTTAGTCTCCAATTATTAATTCCATTTGTCTAAGGAACCCGGGCATGGATAGGAATTAAAGGACTGGAATTGAAAGATGCAGTCTGGTTAAGTGTTTTGTTGTAAACGTCCACATGTGTGGCTTGCAATAGTAATACTTAGGCAAATTGGAGGAAACAATAATATTGTTTTATCATAAGGTTTCAATATTTAATTGTTTCAATTGTTTGCGACTATGTTTTTAATTTCTGCTTTAATTTATTATTTTCAGACATGTCTACTGCTCATATTGTTAACCTCTTATCATCAAACCCTTTAACTGGTCCGAATTTTCCTGAATGGAAATTTTGCCTGATGGAACTACTCTGTACTGCAAAACATGCCTATATACTTTACATGGACCCACTGTCTCCTTAGTATTGGAATTGTTCTGGCTATGAGCGAGAATTCTATGAAAGATGGAAAGCTTCTGATGAGTTTACTCGCTATCTCATCATGAACAATCTTTCTAGAGAATTAAGGCCCAAGTACAGAAAATACCAAAGTGATGTTGAGATATGGAAGGAACTTGTGAAAGTATATGGGAAGGTGAGACGAACTATCAGTTATGATCTTGTGAAAGACCTGGTTTGCAAGAAAATGACTGAAGGGAGTTCGTTGGCTATGCACTTCGTTAGTATGATGAAAAATATGAAGAAGTACAGAAAGAGAGGTGGACGAAAGCGGGGAGAAATTAACATCGTCCTGCACTCTCTATCTGATTCTTATAATGGTTTTATCAAGTCTCTCGGTGCCAGGCACGAGTTTCCTCTACATGAGTTACTCAGAGCACTTTTGCGAGAGGAGTCTGACATGATAGCACTCAAGTTTGCTCCAACTTTGTCAGCTTTTGACAAGGCAGTTGCTGAAGCAAAGGAAGTGCTTAAAAGGTTAGATGAAGAAGATAAGGCAAAAGCCATCACCAGGCCATGCAAACGCGAGCGAAGTGAAGTGAATTGTCTAGTGCCTAGCACGGGTAGACAAGGTACGTCATGTGCATTTATAACGGAAATATGTTTAGCATCAGTTCCTACCCATTCTTGGGTAGTGGATACTGGAGCTTCTGATCATGTTTGTTATACTTTGCAGGGGTTCAGGCCGACAAGGCAGCTGAAGCATGACGAGATTACCATCTCAATGGGCAGCGGAGAGCGGGTCTCAGCAGTAGCCATTGGAGATTTTACTTTATGCTTTGAAAACAATGTTTTGATTTTGAGAGATGTTTTATATGTGCCGGTTTTTCGGTGGAACTTAATTTCAGTTTCCAAGTTATTTAGTGATGGATATTCGGTTATTTTTGATAGTGGAGTTTCCATCATTGGGAATAACGGTGTTATCTGTCGTGGTAAACTGATTGACTCTCTCTATATCATTGATTGTATGCATAAATCTTCCATGAATGTTGCAAACTCATCCAATAATAATAATCATTTAAAGAGAAAGTTTTCTTCCGATGAGGATCAAACATATCTCTAGCACTTGAGACTAGGTCACATCAATCTAAAGAGGATTAAAAGATTAGCATGCAATGGGCTCTTGGATTCTTTTCAAGTGGTACCGCATCAAATCTGTGAATCCTGTATAGAGGGAAAGATGACGACCAGGCCTTTTAAGGCAAGTCAGTCTCGAGTAGAGGATGTGTTAAGAATTTATCCACTCTGACTTATGTGGACCAATGTCCACTTAAGCTCGTGGAGGTTATGAGTACTTCGCCACATTCATTGAAGATTACTTAAGATTCGGATATGTCTATTTGCTTCACCACAAGTCTGAATGCTTTGAGAAAATAAAGAGTTTAGGATTGAGATAGAAAAGAAGCTAGGTAAGACTATCAAGACACTACGATCAGATCATGGTGGAGAATACCTCAGTAACAAGTTCTTGCAGTACTTGTCAGACAACGGGATTACATCCCAGTGTACTGCACCAGGAACCCCTCAACAAAATGGTGTAGCGGAAAGAAGAAATAGAACTCTCTTGGAAATGGTCAGGTCGATAATGAGTTATGCAAGCTTGCCGATTTTGTTTTGGGGATATGCCTTGGAGACAGCGGCCTATTTGCTTAACCTGGTACCTTCTAAATTAGTTCCTAAAATGCCTCTAGAACTCTGGTATGGGCGAAAGCCAAGTTTGAACAGAGTGAGGGTTTGGGGTTGTCCAGCATATCTGCTGACAAAGGAACTTGATAAGTTAGAAAGTAGGTGTAAGTTGATGCTGTTTGTAGGGTATCCCAGGCAAACGAAAGGTGGTTACTTTTATTGTGTTGAGAATTAGAAAGTGATTGTCAGTACCAACGCAAGATTCTTGGAGGATGAATACGTAAGAAACCACAGATCCAAGAGTGAAATTATCCTCCACGAGCTTGAGGATAAGGAAGCGATTCCGTCAGGAAAGCCCAGTGTTGTGGTAAATCCACTTGTAATAGGTGAGGCAATACCAACACTACCATCAATGCAAGGGATGGGACCAACGAGTACTGTGCCAATTACTGACACGTCTCAGATGCCTCGTCGCAGTGGGAGGGTTTTCCACCAACCCGAGAGGTATATGTTCATGGGAGAGTCCTCTGACTTGATCCCGGAAAGCGGACTGGATGATACCGATCACTGAACGTATGACGAGGCGGTATCTGATAAACATGCAGACAAATGGTTGATCGCCATAGATTTGGAAATTGAATCCATTACGGCTATGGATGTATACCAGAAAACTGGTTTGCCAGATGGCTATCGAGCCATAGGGTGCAAATGGGTATACAAAAAAAAGAAAGGAACGAATGGTGAAATTACAGCTTTCAAAGCAAGGCTGGTAGCCAAGGGTTATAGTCAGAAAGAAGGTGTAGACTATGATGAGACCTTCTCACCGGTAGTCATGCTTAAGTCCATTCGTATACTCCTAGCCATAGCAGCACATAAGGACCTAGAGATCTGGCATATGAATGTCAAAACCGCATTTCTAAACGGGTACCTTGAAGAAGGTAGGGACATCTATATGCAACAGCCAGAAGGTTATGTGCAGAGGGGCGAAGAACATTTGGTCTGGAAGCTAAAGAAGTCGTTGTATGGACTTAAACAAGCTTCACGGTCATGGAATCTTCGTTTTGATGAAGTGATTAAATCCTATGGATTTTTCACAATGTTCAAACGAGAATTGCGTGTACCGTCTATGTGTCAGCGGAAGCGTGGTGTTCCTTGCACTTTATGTAGATGATATTCTTCTATTTGGCGACAATGTGGAAGTATTATCGGGCATAAAGGGGTGGTTATCCGAACAGTTTCATATGAAGGACCTTGGGGAGGCAGGATACATCCTAGGGGTAAAAGTATTGCGGGAGCGCAATAAGAGGATGTTGACTTTGTCTCAATGGTCATATGTGGATACTGTAATTGCCCGTTTCAGCATGCAAACTGCCAAGAAAGGTATGTTACCTTTCAGACATGGCATACATCTTTCCAAGGATCAGTGTCCGGTGACACAAAAGGAGAAAGATGAGATGAGCAACGTGTCGTATGCATCGGCCATGGTTAGTCTCATGTATGCAATGCTATGCACGAGGCCAGATATCTGCTTTGTTGTAGGCATAATAGCAAGATACTAGTCTAACCCTGGACAGGCGCATTGAACCGCGGTAAAGCACATACTCAAATACTTAAAAAGTACTAGAGACTATTGTCTCGTCTATCAGTGTGAGGAGTTGTGCCTTATGGGTTATACTGATTCGGATTTCCAGGCAGACCGAGACAAAAAGAAGTCCACCTCTGGCTATGTGTTTACATTGGGAGGTGGGGCCATATCATGGTGGAGTGCAAAGCAGAAGTGCATTGCTGACTCTACCATGGAAGCAGAATATGTGGCAGCTTCTGAAGCATCAAAAGAACGAGTATGGTTTCAAAACTTCCTTCTGGAGTTGGACGTGATTCCTAAGCTGCCCAAGACCATCACGGTATATTGTGATAATTCGGGAGCTGTGGCTAATTCAAAGGAACCACGAACTCACAGAGCGACAAAATACATTGAAAGGAAGTACCATATTATACGATAAATCGTAGCAAGGGGTGATGTGCTAATAGAGAAGATTGATACAATAGATAATCTAGCGGATCCATTCACAAAAGCTCTGCCTCAGAAGGTCTACGAGATGCATGTACGTAATCTTGGGCTGAGGGCAAAGCCAGCCACGTAGAATGATTGATGTAATAGCTAGATTAGTTTAGACGCGTTATACTATGGAAAGCACCTGTATAATGCTTTGAGTATAAGTGGGAGATTGATGGATTTATATACTGAAACCATTATGATTGGTATATTATGTACAAGGTCGATTGGTTAATATGCTGGGAATCATAAATGTTGTATGTTCATCTCCTGTCTGAATTAACAAACATGTGTCGCAAATGCAATTATCCTCTTATCTCGTCGATAGGGAGATCCTACGGTGTGTAGTAGATCATGGAAGATCGTATGGATCGTTTGACCTAGCGAGATATAAATGGTTATCACAGCTGAGACAGTTCCAGGATAAACTGTCGGTGTAGGCTGCAGCATACGCAGTAATAAGCATTTTATCTTGGATGACTTGGTATTCTGGTGTGGGGCACACATTGATAAGGACCTAAGTTGAGATCGATTCTTTTATCTGACATTAAAAGATTCCATATCTCTATGGTTTGATGAGATCCTAAACCTAAATGAAGGTACAGAAGTATATGCAGATTGTGAATCACTTTGAGTTGCAGTGAAATGCTCTAGTTGAGCTTGTATATCTGTATCTTGGGTGATAGCAGTTTGTGTATGACTGTCTGGTACCGGAACTAGGTAATCACATCAAGTCTAGGATGGTGACATTCCCTGAGCAGCTCAAAAGGTTCGTTATGCTAAAGTCCTGCAGGCTGATTAAGTTCAAGCATAAGTGAAAATATTTGAGTGGATTGACTCAGGAATATAAGATGTTAATTAATTAAATAGCTTGTTAGAGTTTAAATTAATTAATGAATGTCTGTAACCTTAAATGTGGGGATAAACCGAGCCCATGCAACCCGTACCTCAAAACGTGGTAGCAAATAGGTAGGACAATATTGATTCTCTGGTGGAATGAATCAATATTAATTAATTAATAATATTATTGGTTGAATATGAGAATTAATTAATTGATAGGCCTTATTTGCTATTTGCATTCTGGTCCCTAGTCTGGCCCATGAAACTCAGGCCCAATAGAAGTCCAGTATTTTCCTATAAATAGACCTCAGTTCCTCAGATCTCAACACACCACAAGATCATATGTTGCACACAGCAAACCAGTATTTGGGAGCTGTGGTGATCGACTGGATATGAGAAACGAGGAGGAAATTCTGCTTCTCAATTGGGCAAGGAATCCGAAGGGAATCTTCACCAGATATTTGGATTGAGTTGGGATACAGATCAGAAGATCAGATCAGGAGGATTATCTTCTTTCTTCTCTCTCCTTCTTGTTTTCGAAAATTATATACTAATTTTCATAGATTTAATTCCTCAATCTGTTAGGAATTAATTTTTGTGCGCGGGAAAGGAGATCAAGATCAAATCTCTGCGCACTCGTTCTTCAGGCTTCTACAATCCAGGTATTCTGCATAAACCCCCTTATGCATAATCAATAGGAGCATGTGAGGAATAATCATCGACATAGAAATTTATTTTTGATATTCTAATTAACGATCCTTGGCAAACGGACTTCATGATTCAGTTCACGAATCCCTTCACGCACAAGGATTGGATCAAAACCTATGTGCATCTACACATCTCACAACACCTAGATCCGCGTAATGGCTGTAATTTCGGTGTCTAAAACACACATAGTTGGTTACTTCCTACACTATGTGATTTAGGAAAAAGCTCAAGTGAGTGCAATCATAGAAATGGAAGTAAACATACAATTCAAGCTCAATTAAACATTTCAAAGCTTCAATCTACCAATATCCTCAATGGTTTAGTTACACATACCTTTGATAAGATTCAATTGAATACAAAATGCAAACAATTCCATTACAAGAGTAAATCATGGTAGAGAATTTCCCCAATTGGGTTATTTAAGACTTGATCTCTTCCTTAGCCTTCATTGATCTTCCAATCGAGTTGATTTGGCTTGAAATCCACCTTGGTTAAGGTTGTGGATGAGTGGGAAGTGTAATCTTTCAAAGTAACCGCTCAATTTTATCCTAAAATCTAAATCTCCCCTTTTAAATCTCGTTTTTCCACCTTTTATACTCAGCTTCCAGACCCCAGGATCGACCGAGTTGAGGAAGGATCGCCCAAGACAGCTTGAAACTAAAAAACTGTCGAACAGCACGTTCCAGCTTGCCCGGTCTGGATCAGGCTCGACCGAAATTCTCCTCTGAAGTGCCGGACCGGTCGAGCTTTGCAGTGGACTGGTCGAGCCAACTCTCTTAACCTCCAGATCGGTCGAGCCTGCAGAAGCTCGGTCGAGCCTGCTCTCTAAACTCATTCCTGTTGTTCCCCTGCTCATCCCGATCGATCTTCACACCCTTTGTAGCTTGGACCGGTCGATTTTCCACCAAAACTCCACCCAAAATGATAAATTATGCTCCGAACATATCCTACACACTCCAAATCACACAAAACATGAAAACACAACGAAAACAACACAAAACCATATGATATGGGAGTAAAATGAACGCAAACATGCATGCATGCACAAACATCAAAATATCGGTCATTTTACGCATATATCATAATCCCCCAAACTTGAACCTTTGATTGTCCTCAATCAAAACAAAGTAAAACAATCATTCTCCCTTGTGCAATACCTCATAGCTCATCCTATCTGTTTTAGCATGCCCTAGTCAAACGAGATTATCTCCTAACTTTGTGACACGGTTAATGCTAAAGACTCAAACCACTCAACAAAATTGGATCAAAGCAATGAAATGCACTCCCTCACATATATAGGGACAATTCACTCAAGCATGAGTTTTCAAGCTTGATTTCCATAGGCTTGCATCTATTCTCACCACTATACTACAATGAGCTAGCTTCTAGAATCAAGAAGGTCTTTGTTTTGTTTATAATGTGGTCAACTAAAAGGTAGTAGGTTTTAGGCCAAAGTAGTTAAACTCCTCAATTTCCCAAGAAGCCCCCAATCATCGACTTCGAACCACTAATCCCGAGGCTTATTCTTTTCTTCTCATTTTTCCTTCTCTTTTTTTTTTCTTTCCATTCCTTTTTCTCTTTTTTTTCTTTTTCTTTCTCAACAACACAAAAAAAAATTTGTTTGTAGGTGCTCATTTTTATGACTTGCACCCTTTTTCCTCTTTTCATTTACAACTCTCACTTATTTCAATCTAGCCTCATTCATGGGGATTCAACCAACAATCATAACACAATTCCCTCTTTTCATTTCCAACTCTCACTTATTTCAATCTAGCCTCATTCATTAGGATTCAACCAACAATCATAACACAATTCCCGTCCCACTCTCACAACACCGTATTCACCCTCAAACTCTCATCCCCCAAACTTTGTCCTAATCATATCAAAGAATATTCTCTAATAAAGCTCAATCACGGGGAACAAAGGTAAGAAAGACAAATAATGATCAAATAACTCCACCTTATACTCCCGATGTGCAAGTTAGGTCTAGGAATCGATGGCCTAATATCATTTTGTAGTTACATGCTCATGCTAAATAGATCGAGAACGCATGCAAGTTTTAGATTTCTCACTTTCAAACTCGCCTCTCACAACTGAAAATATGACAATATCAAGGCTCAGTTCTCACGATTTTTCGTTAAGTCTAAAACATTAACCACACACAAAACTCGGCAATTCAAAAGCTTTATCTAGGCATGCTTCGACATCAAAGATTCCGCCCTATCATTGGTTAAGGTAAACTTCAAACTCTACTAGTAAATCATGAGTAAATTTCAAGCCTCGTTTGGGTTCATCACACACACAATCACACAACCTAAAACAATTAACTAACATGCAATCACAAACTAAATGGCAAGGAGAACGATAGAATGTGTTACCCATTGGTATCCACGATCGAACCGCTTCTCCCATTGCCTTATGTACATACTTAACATCAACACCAACACCACCAAATTTAAGCATTATTCATTTCCATTAAAAGTTCATATCCACCAACACAAAATCTCACTTCAAAACACTTCCACAAACTAACTCATCCAAATCCTCTTTCCACCAATCATTCCACCATCCAAAATCTATACAAATCAATCATTTTTCCACTAGCACCACCAAACATTCCACCATATATCCTCAATATTCATCAAAACCAAAATATAGGAAGAATAAGCTCATGCAAAAATCCAAACAATTCCATTCATTAACAAGATAAAACCATAAAAACATCCATCCATATCATCAAAAGACACAATCCAAATCCGAGTCCAACATCTAAAGCCAAGGTAAAGTATCAATAATAGTTTTACCCAATTGAATCAAATCCAATCAAGGGAAAATATCCATCAACTAACTAAATGCAAGATAAAGGTAGTAGAGAGAGAAAGAGAGAAGCATAAACCGAGGCACCGGCAACCGGCACATCCCCCCAAACTTAGTCAAGTGAGACTAAGTTTGCAAATAGGTGGACGGTGCTCATCATTCCTCTCGACCCTGTGGTGATGGGTCACAGCAAGTGGTGGTAAGACCTTCGTTCCAATGCTTTGCTCCCTGAACAGCTGCTCCCTGGCTATCCCAACACTCAATATTCGACAACAATATAACAAAACCCAAATGCTTCTCAGAGTCCATCAACTAGTTAGATCTATCCTTAAAATTGTCAACCTCAGTCAGCACACAATTGGGCAATTCGATCACCTTCTCCCCAAATTTATAATAATAACACTCTCCATACCGAGAAGGAACCAAAAATGCATTAGCAACCAAACGCAGTAGTATCAAGAGACAATCCAAGAGCGAAAACACCCGACAAATTAATACCAAAGACTTCGAGTTAACATGCCTTCACCACAAATAAGTGAAGTTTCCAGATTAAGTGATTTGCACCAACCATCCATCAACAATCCTCCAATTGAAAACTTTTTCCCATGCAACAAAGCAAACAGAAAATAGAGGTCAGAAAATTCCACAATGCCAGATCCATCATGACCACAGGACCACCCCCCTTATAACTTGATGAAGATACCGGATAACAGGGTTCCTAATCAAGGATGACTTACAAGATTTAATTTCAAAAGCACTCACAGTTTCAATTCTTGATATGGACTCCCAAAATTCAGCTGGATCAAATTCTTCAAAAATAAACATAGAATCTCTATCACATCCAAAAATTTTGTCAATTTCTTTCCTACTCAAAAAGAACTCTTTACCTTTGATTCTGAATTTCACAGACATAGGATTACCATCTATACCCTTCATGACATTCACCGAAGCCAAGAATTCCTTTGTCAATCCCATGTAGGTTGGCCAACTTCCTGTCAGCAACTTCTTCCATCCAATGCCAGTGAGGAGACACCACACGTCATTCTTCAACCCCAGCGCTTCCAAGGTCTCCCGGCATAGATACTTAGTCCCAATGATTTGCCTTTTCGCCAAATTTTTTGTATCTTTCAAACTCTTCGTCATCAAATCCTCTTGGACGACTAAGGGAAGAAGATGAACTCCCCCTTGCTCTCTTGCTGGCCATGGTTAAAATCAAAGGGTGAGAACTTTTCAAATCAAAGTAAGAAAACACAAGAGAGAATTTGGGAAGAGAAATTTCGACATAAATGAAGATAAGGCAAGCTGAGCCCTAATTTTGCTTTTAAAAATGTGCCAAGATCGACCGATCCTAGGATGGATCGATCGAGCTGAGGGTCTGCCCGATCCAGATCGGCCAAGCCTGTAGTAGCTTGATCGATCTCATGCTCTAACCACAAAAAAATTTTAAATCTTGTTGAGCTCGGCCGATCCCACAGCAGCAAAGGTTGGGATCGGCCGATCCTGCCTGAGCCAGGGCGATCTGAAATAGTCCCGGGCGAGATTTCCCTCTATTTTGCAACTTCTCTGCATTCTTTCATCAATTTGTCAGCACCATCTCGAATTTGCACCTCCCCAAATCTTAATTCTCATCTACAAAAACATGTAAGTCCTGCAAAATATCCACAAACAATTCATCATATATCCATTATTATCAATACAAACAAAACCAATAAAACTAAACAACCTAAACATTTATTCCAAAAAATAAAATTACCAAAACGAGTAAACATTGGGTTGCCTCCCAACAAGCGCTTCTTTATAGTCAATAGCTTGACTTCGCACCTTGATCTCATCAATCATGATCAAATGGGGAAGAACCGGAGCTCATACCTTGCTCCGAATGCCAATGCTCGTCCGAAAACATCAACTTCCTTCGTGCACTCTGGGGTGGACCATCCTCAACTCTAGCTTTCTTTACTCTTCCTCGGTCTTGCTCAAAATAATCCCCCGGATCCAAATCTTCCTCCTTGCTTTCATCCATAGCACCCCATCTAGAATCATCACCTTCCTTCAATCTCTTCTTGTGAACACCCTAGTCAAGTTCCACTTGACTTTCATCACTCTTGTCATTCATGTTTTTCGAAGGTAAAGAGAAAACTACCTCCTTTCCACAACAATGAAAGGTACGTTCACCACTCTTCATATCAAACAACGCATCGGCCGTGTGTAAGAATGGCCTTCCAAGAATTAGGTGAACACCCCCCTTGTTTTTCATATCAACTACCAAAAAGTCCCCCGGAAATGTAAAACTCAAAACCTCCACGTGCACGTCCTCCACAACCCCTCTTGGGCAAAACAATGCATGCTTAGCCATTTGAAGGACTTGTCTTGTGGGTTTCAATTCTCTAATACCCAACTTTTTATACAAGCGCCAAGACATAACGTTTACACTAGCTCCCGAATCACACAATGCCTTCTCAACACTTGTATCACCAATCTTGCAACTTATGATAAAACTTCCCGGATCCTCCTTTTTGTTCGCAACTTGTTTTTTGCCTTGATCCTCACTATCATCAATAAACACACCTTCACTCAAGCCAAACTCAAATGAATCACAATTGGTTTCAACTCCTTCCCAATCAACTCATCAAGTAATGGAACTCGTTGTATTTCCTCCGAATTAGGCATCTCAATATATCCTTTCCTCACATAATTAAAGAATTTTACTTCTTCACCTTGAGCTTCTTTCTCTTTTTTTCACTTGTTGAACTTCCGGTTCCTTCAACCCTTCTTCATTCCCAACTTTTTCTTCAACTTCCAACTCCACATTCTCAAGCTTCGGAGTCATCACCAACATTGTCTCATCTTGACTTTGCTCTCCATCCACCACATTGCAACTTTTCTTTTGTATCACTTACGTGTCACTTGGAGATTTCCCAGCTTGGTGCTTCCCACTTAGTTCCTTGGCAATTGATGAAATTTGCAATTGGATTTCAGCAAACATACCATCGTATTTCTCAAATTTCTTTTCTAACTCCTCACTAGGAGTCTTTCTCACTTCTTGATTCCCAAACCGACTACCTCCTCCAACGTACCCACCTTGGCTACTACTTCCCCCATTTTCCAAGTGCATAGGAGGGTTAAGAGCATTGCTGGGGTTAGCGTAAGAGAAATTCAGATGGAAACGATTGGAGGGGTGATAGTACATATTACCTTGTGGATTGTATGGAGGTCGATTGTTGTTGTAGCCCATTCGTTGATTGATAAAATTCACATGCTCCGGGTAAACCTCCTCTTGCTTCATCTACATCATATCATCCCTTCTACCCCCGAGGTAGTTAATGCATCAAGCTTCATTCGCATCATGGCGATTTGCTCCTTCAACTCTTCACTTTCTTGCATCTCATTCACCGACTTGAGCGGCCTAAAATCCTTTCTCTCCCTTGGCCACTGAAAACTATTTTCAACCATTTTTTCAATGGTTCGCCACACTTCTTCCTCCTTCTGGTCTAAGAACGATCCTCCCAAAGACGCATCCATCATAACCATAGTCTCATAGTTGAGACCCCCATAAAAATGGCAAATCTGTTGACTTCGAGACAATCCGTGCTTCAGGCATCGTCGGAGAAGATCTCAAAATTGGTCCCAAGCTTCATATAATGGTTCATCATACCGCTGTCCAAAGGAGGTAATGTCAGCTCTCCTCTTCAATGTCAAGCTGGGAGGAAAGTACTTAAACAAAAACTTCTCCACAAGTTCTTCCCATGTCGCAATGTTGGACTTGTCTAGACCCTCGAACCAATGCATTGCTCCATCCCTCAAGGAAAATGAGAATAGTCTCAAGCGAACATGGTCTTGAGGCATTTGGTTAATCTTTATAGTATCCGTGATCTCAAGAAATCGCGATATGTGAGCATTCGGGTCCTCCGTAGCATGATCACCAAACTGGTTATTTTGTATCATTTGGACCAATTGAGGTTTAATCTCGAATTGGGTTGCATTAACCCTCATCCGAAATCCACCGATGGCTAGCTCTCCTTGAGGCCTAAAAAGGTTTTGTAAAGGCCTTCTCGGTTCATTCCGGCCATCATCAAGGCTCTCATCGTTTCCACTTGCCTCTCAAGCTCGTCCATTCTTCCCGTATCTTCATTCATGTTCTCCATTTCAAACTCAATCTCAACTCCTTCTAACCTTTGTCGGAATTTCTGCTCCTCAAGCAATCGAGCTTTAGATCTTGTTAACATGCAACACCTACAAAATCCAAAGACTCCAATCAACAACAAACAAATTTCAGACAAACAATTAGACTACGAACAATACACTTTATCAAATATCTAGCAACCTACTAAATGAAGATCCCCGGTAACGGCGCCAAAAACTTGATGCACACAAAATTCAATCAACCTAAGTCAACTAAACTCAAGTGCAAGCAAGTAATAAAATATTAATTCAGGTTCTTCTCGATTCGCCCACTAGAATACGAGATAATCATGTATTGCTTCATATCTAAGAAAGACTAGTCGTTGAGTTTTGAACTATACTAGTAATGAATAAATCCAACTATCTAACTAAGAAAGCTTTAACTAAACATGCAATCTCTCAACATTCATCAATATACTTCCACACTCTTTAGCAATTACAATTCTCAAACACAAGAGATAAAATTCAACAATGAAAAAACAAGGACATTGGTAAGATATCCACCTTGAAACTATGAAATTGATTTGAATGATGCAAACAAATATTTAATCCATTCATAGATGATTAACCTACCCCAAAGCTTCCTATCTTCCTTAGCACCGGCAAGATAAGAGTAGATGAAATTAAACACACAAATAGTTACGTTATAGCATCTAATTCCACTCCAAATAGTCCGTAAGTTATCGACCTGTAGGCAATCTCTGCACAGGGATTGGATCAAAACCTACATGCATCTTCACTTCTCACAACACCTAGATCCGCGTAATGGCTGAAATTTCGGTGTCTAAAACACACATAGTTGGTTACTGCCTACACTATGTGATTTAGGAAAAAGCTCAAGTGAGTGCAATCATAGGAATGGAAGTAAACATACAATTCAAGCTCAATTAAACATTTCAAAGCTTCAATCTACCAATTTCCTCAATGGTTTAGTTACACATACCTTTGATAAGGTTCAATTGAATGCAAAATGCAAACAATTCCGTTACAAGAGTAAATCAAGATAGAGAATTTCCCCAATTGGGTGATTTAAGACTTGATCTCATCCTTAGCCTTCATTGATCTTCCAATCGAGTTGATTTGGCTTGAAATCCACCTTGGTTGAGGTTGTGGATGAGTGGGAAGTGTAATCCTTGAAAGTAACCACTCAATTCTATCCTAAAATCTAAATCTCCCCTTTTAAATCTCATTTTCCACCGTTTATACTCAGCTTCCAGACCCCAGGATCGACAGAGCTGAGGAAGGATCGCCCGGGACAGCTCGAAACTGAAAAACCATTAAATAACATGTTCCGGCTCGCCCAATTTGGATCTCGCTCGACCAAAATTCTCCTCTGAAATGTCGGACCGGTCGAGCCTGCAGTGGACCGGTCGAGCCAACTCTTTGAAATGCCAGACCGGTCGAGCTTTATAGTGGACTGGTCGAGCTAACTCTCTGAACCTCCAGATCGGCCGAGCCTACAGAAGCTCGATCGAGCCTGCTCTTTGAACTCCTTCCTGTTGTTCCCCTGCTCATCCTGGTCGATCTTCACACCCTTTGTAGCTTGGACTGGTCGATTTTCCACCAAAACTCTACCCAAAATGATAAATTATGCTCCAAACCTATCCTACACACTCCAAATCACACAAAACACGAAAACAACACAAAAGCATATGATATGGGAGTAAAATGAACGCAAGCATGCATGCAAAAACATCGAAATATCGATCATTTTACGCACATATCACACAGCAGGCCGAAGAACGGAGTGCCGACGGGCTGTGTATAGATCGTAAGGAGGCTTGTATTTTACTTAGTGATTATCCAGACCAAGTGCCTGAAGAGTGGATGTAAGACTTTAGATTCGAACCACCATAAAATATCATGTATTCTTTACTGCTTTTATTTAAGTTTCTGTCTTTATTTAGTTTTGCAAAACTGACTTTCAAACCTTCAATACTTGTCCAAGTATTGAAGTGTATATTCTGTGAAACTTACTCAATAATGTCATACCTAAACTTTAACGGCTTTTCATTACCCTAAACTAAACTACTATTAGTTTTGGAGAACAAGTGCAATTCATATTTTCCTTCCGCTGCATTTACGTACTCTGATCTCGGGACCAACAATATTAGGAAGACTTTTTATTACATAGATCTTCTGGAGTACATAATATGTAATCATATTTTGTTGAATAACTCAACCCATGTAAAGCTCACACAAACTCTATAAATACCCCTCTAGTTTAGCTCATTCAATATCCCTTCTTCAACCTCGATTTCTGTAGAGTTATTAGAATTAATAGTTTTTAGTCTTTATTTTATGCACTTAGAATTCCTGTTTTTATTTTAATGCAAGTCTATTTTATTATTATGTTTTCTTATTTTACCTAGTCTAGCTAAGTTCCTAGCAGATTGTCGGGTTTGGATGTTATTTTGAATGCATGCTTAGGATTAATTATTTGGGTTAATGATTCATGTTTTGTTTCTTAATTCTAAATTAATTGTAGGACCGAGAGGTAATGATTGGTTTAGATTGTCTAGATATTGATAGAATGACCGAAATGTGAATATTGATAGTGGGATTTAGAAAGAGATTGATTAATTGGTGTTCTTGAGACTACGAGGAGATAATTACTAATTAGTAATTTAGGTTATATTTGTCCGACCGAGAAAACATACAATAATTGCACTATTCCACCTTTTGAATGATTAATTATTGCATGTTATCGCGAACAAGAATTATGCCCTAGGATCCCTATTTTCCTTTTTTTTTAATTTAATTTTATATTTTATTTTATTTTACTAATTTAATAATCAAATCCTGATTCCCAATTTCTCAAATAATTGATCTGAAAAACTGTATTTTTAGTACTCCCTCCGTCCCAATCTATTGGTCACTCTTTTCGTTTTCGTCCGTCCCGATCTATTGGTCCACTTTCTATTTTTGGCAAAAAAATAATAATATTTTATTGATTTTAATTATATTAAAAAAAAAAAACGGAAATGGCCGAAATACCCTTCAAACCCTAAACCCTTTTACCCCCCTACCCCCGCCGCACCCCATCCTCTCTTAACCCTAATCCTATCTCTACCTTCTTCATTTGTCTGCGTCTAACCCTACTCCGCCGCACCCGATTGTCTCGCCGTTTACCCTACCCCCGCCGCACCCCATTCTCTCTTAACCCCAAAAGCTACCTCTACCTTCTTCATTTGTCTGCGTTCTAACCCTAATCCGCCGCACCCGATTGATCCGCCGTTTACTCTTCGTGCGATCTAGCGGCCGGCCGTCTTCCCTTCGTGCGATCTAGCGATCCGCCGTCTTCTCTTCGTGCGATTCGCCGCCAGCCCTCATACCGCCATGATGAAACCCTCGCCGGCCGGTTCTTCGATTGCAGATGAAACGCTGCACGTGATGACGAATCCCATGGCCGCCGGATCTCCGCCACCAGTCGCCGATGCAGGTGCTGTTTCCTCGACCGAGATCTGTTTCCGTCCTTGCTCTCTTCACTCTTTTACTGAACCGAACCATTCTGATGGATCCAATGCCGCCGGAGGCTTGGAGGCGGAGGTTGGCAGGCCAACTGATCGTCCCTTTCTGAGCGGCCCTTACACGAAGGAGTGGGAATGGCTGGCGGCTGAAGCAGAGGCATTGAGGCTTGAAAACGAAGAGATCAAGGCGGTGGTTCGACAATTTTGGGAAATTTACTTTCCCAACATCCGGTTATTTCTAATCCTTTGATGGCTTTTATTCTTCAGTGTTCTGCATGTTTGGTTATTGATCTTGATGTTTGGTTATTGGTCTGAAATGTTTAATTTGAGGTTTGAGATGTTGGTTTATTGGTCTGCATTGTTCTGCATGTTTGGTTATTGATCTGCATGTTTGGTTCTTGGTCTGCAGTGTTTGGTTTCTGGTATTACTTGTTGGTTTAGGGCCTGCATGTTTGGTTCTTGGGTCTGCATTGGTCTGCAGTGTTTGGTTTATCCGTCCTTGCAGTGTTTGTTTGGTTCTTGGGTCTGCATTGGTCTGCAGTGTTTGGTTTATTGGTCTGCAGTGTTTGGTTTCTGGTATTAATTGTTGGTTTTGGGTCTGCAGTGTTTGGATTGGGGTCTGCAGTGTTTGGTTTCTGGTATTACTTGTTGGTTTTGGGTCTGCAGTTGAAAATGGAGGCAGCCTCAACCATTTTCCCCCATTTTGGCTTGCCATTGATGCAATTCCCTAGCAGGAATTGCATAATTTCCTCCTTTGTGGATGCTGGAATGTCTTTGTTTGTACCCATTTGTGTAATTTTGGTTAGAATGTGTAATGCTTTATGTTTTGAGCCTATTTATAAACTCTGCAGATAGGCTGTTAGATTTGGACTTGAAATATTTGGTGGGAGTTTTAAAACTCTCAAATTCTGTTTTTGTAGCCTTTCAGCTCCCACCAAAATATTTTGGTGGGAGTTTTAAATCTCTTTCATTCAGTTTTTATAGTTGGTTTAGTAATATACCCTTTTTGGTCATTTCACATTATTTTACATCCACTCAACTTTTACAACATCAATATTTTATTAGTTTTTTCATCTTGCATTGATTTGTGTGCAAAAGGCATTGTGCCCAATACATAGGGACGGAGGGAGTATATAAGTCTATTTCCCCGCATCATTCCCGTGTAGAAAATACCCTGTATGACGCCACAAAGGTGACGTTATTGGTATTATGCAAGATTCTCGGTCACCTTTTAGCTTTAATAAAAGTTAATTGTGACGGCTTTTTAAGATTATAAAAATATTTTGTAACTATTCAATTAATAAACAAATATATGCTACTTGATATTTGATTTGATTTATTATATTTATGCCCACTAAAAATTAATTATCAAACTTGCAGCAATGATTCAAGCACTTTATCTACGCCAAATCATGATTTTATTTGATTAATATACTAATTTTTTATCGATTTAATTGAAATTGGAGGGTCGTACGGCATTAAATTATTGTTCCACCGCTTCATATTTTTTTTGCATTGATTAAAGCAATTTACACAGACAAGGAAAACACACTGATTAAGGAATTTGTGGGGGCCTCCATTTTCTTCTGTCTTTTTATAATGTTTGATTTGTTTATTGCATTTTTAATCCAAATATTAAATTCAAACTCAAAATATAGTATTCCCTCCGTCCCAAATAAATTGTCCACATTTCCTTTTTTGTCTGTTCCACAATATTAGTCCACATTCCTAAAATAGCAAATTTCTCACACTCATCAATAAAATATTCATCCCACTATCACCCACTACTACTCACATGCATTGGTTATCGTGTCCGGTCAAATGTGGACAATTTGACCGAGACGGATGGAGTACTTCTTAATATTACTAATTACATTAATTAACTCCAAATAATTTTCAAATAAAAACCATCTTAATTAAATATAAAAGTACCAATAAAATATGGCATTAAACAATTTAGTCACATTTCTCTACTTTATTACCAAACATATTTAATCACATTTCTCTGCTTTATTAAATTAAATAGTAATTCTTTTCCAATTCAACATATCAACTCAAACCTGACATATTCCTTCACATTATCTTTATACTTTTCAAAAACTGACGATTATTAGTGAAATTTTCATTTTGAAGCATTAATTATTTTTAAATAAAATTAAGTATTAAGATATAGTACTTAGTTATTAATAAATCTAAAATATTATGAACCTTGCGCTTATTAACATAATGAAAATTAAATGTCTTCGGGAGAAGAAAAAGTTAGCAAAAAACCCCAATAAACAAATTAAAATAACAAAACTGATATATAATAAAAATTGGTCTTACAGCTATAATTTAACTATAAGTAATGCTAGAATATATTAAAACAAATTATATTAATAAATTAAAGAAAGAATTTGTATAAAAGATAAATAAAATAATGCAAATGGTTAGAATTTGTAAATTATGCGTTATTTCCCGTTCGGTTGGTGTAGCTCTTGTATCTTTTATGATTAATATTTAGATTTATTAAGTTTATAAATTATTAAAATTTATTTAATTATTATTTAATTTTTTGAATTATTACTGTCTACAAAGTTATTATTAAATTTGAGAATTCATTATTGTATACTAATAAGTTTATATTTATTTTTGTTATATTATATACTATTTTTTAATTATTTTGAATTTACAATGCTTCAATCAATGAATTCCGCCAGAGATCAGAGAAGACAATAAGGGTAAGAAGAGAGGAGTTTGAATGAAAATGTGAAATTGAATTATTAGATAGTTTAGTATTTATTTTAGAATTCAAGAAATAAATAAAAGTGCAGGAAAAGAATAAAAATGAGATTGGAATATTGGATACTTATGAATGGCGTAATCAATGAGACCATACTTGGTGGATCCGTACTTGGTGAAATCTAAACTTCAGATGGACTGATAGTCATCCAGACGTGTAGAGTTCAGTGTGAACTTTAGTCTGTTAAGTCTTTTGCGCGTAGACTGATCAGTCAATCTAGTCTTCAGACTAGCTTCATCTTACAACTCACTAAAAGATCCTATGCGGAATTTACAATTTTCAACTATGCTGAAACTATCTAAAATGGCTTTTACATACTTTGACCCACGAATACACACAAATAAAGGAATGATATTTCTATCAAATTTCCTAACATTTATCCTTTAGATCTTCTGCACAAGTTACCACCAGATTCTCCTTTTCCAGGTATGCACTGAGTTGAAGTCCAAATGGCATACAAAAGGATGAAAGATTCCTGATGCTTTCGACTAGTCTTGAGAAGAGATATTTTTCCCAGTTGATATCTGCAAGGTCATCCAATGCCATCATGGCTTTCCAAGAATCCTTGCAGAAGGCTCTATCGAATTCTGGTCGACAGACGAAAGCTTGACTTATCAAGTCCAAATACATCCCATAGATAGGTTTGAGAGTCTCTATAGGACTGTTTGGGTGAAATTTGGGGACATTTGGGCCATTCCATCTATCACAGTGCAATCTTTCTGGCTCTTCATTAGTCTCCAGATAATCTTCAAGCTTGTATCCGATAATCGGCACCTTGAAGATTTCTCTCATTGTGAATGAAGAGAGAACAATGATTTTTCTGCTCACCACAGATGAGATGAGGATAATATTATCATATATCTTTGCATTTAGGCAGAACTTGACAATGAGTTCTGGTCTGAATTTTGTGGGTGAGGTAGATAGGAAATGGTCTATTCGAGCATGGCAAAGCTTTTGTCTCAGATCAAGAAAAGGTCATCCATCGTTTGACAGGATGTGCTAAACCCCGAAGAGGTTCAGGATTTTTCCTTTGTTGATTCTGGCGATTCTGTTGTTGGAGAAGGATACTATGATAATTATGTTGTCCATCGGTAACACTAATGTAAGCTTGAATCCTTTGTGGTAGAAGAAAATGTTGATCTCCACGATTTGGTGTTATTCTCTTATATATATTTACGAGCCAATGATTCAACTTCAAGTATCCCTCCTTTCGCGAAGCAGCATTTGAAGTGTTTGATGCACTATTAAGTGCTCTTAGAGGTGTGATGATGTATCTTCCAAGCTCTGTAGACTCGAGCAGCACACATGCTGATGTGGCACATCCCCATTCTTCCATTTTCTGCAATACGATAATGACGCATTTAATGTTGTGTGTTGACTATGGTCACGATGCTTGGAATCTCCCACCTTGTCCAAGTTTCCTGGCTCGGCAAACTGGCCTCCTCTTTATGTGGTTGCCAATGTGGCAGAAGCTGGAAAGCTTAATTAAACTAATGAGTTTGTCCATTTCAATTCTTCCTCAGAATACCAAAATTGAGGGATTGGACTCAGTTTTATTCTGTTTCTTCAGAAAATCAAGAATGAGAGCTTGGACTCATTCATCTTCAAATGTTATTTCGTCAAACTCTTGAAGACCGAGTTTGATGCATAGCTCTCTAGATATTTCTTCGGGAAGTGGCTTTGTGAAAGTATCTACGAGTTGATCTTCAGTTCGGATATACTCCACCAAAATGCTCATCTTTTCCACATGATCCCGAATAAAGTGATGTTGGATGTCGATGTGCTTTGTTCTGGAGTGATGAACTGGATTCTTTGTAATGCTCATTTCACTATTGTTATCATAATATATTGGCACACAACTAGAACTAAAATCATAATAATTACTTGAAGTCCTAGAAAGTATGTCATCTTTCGCATCATGCTCATTTGAAAGTTGTTTTGCATGAGCTAGGCGAACTTCTCGCAAAGAGATGAGTTCCAGGATCCGAAGATGATGTCATCAACGTAGATATGAATAAGGAGTATGTCTTCTGCATCTTTGATAAGGAAGAGAGTCATGTTGATCTTCTCTTTCCTGAAGCCATTCTTCAGCAAGAACTGAGACATGGTCTCGTACTAAGCTCGTGGAGCTTCCTTTAAACTATAAAGGGCTTTCCTCATTTCGTAGACCTTAGTACCTTGTTTGAAGCCATGAGTTTGTTCAATGCTTACTACCTCGTTGAGTTCTCTATTGAGAAAGACGCTCTTCACGTCCATCTGAAAGACTGTGAAGTTGTGATATGGTGAATAGACTAAGAGTCTAATTACTCCTAACTTGGCTACTAGTGTGAAGGTCTAATCGTAATCAAGGCCTTTGCATTGCGCATATCACTTAGCAACAAGTCTCGATTTGTTTCTGACTATGTTGCCTGCTTCATCCCGCTTGTTCTTGAAGACCCACTTGGTACCTATCACTGGATGTCGAGTAGGCCTATCTACCAAGCACCAAATGTTCTTGTGGATGAATTCTTATAGCTCTTCTTGCATTGCGTTGATCCAATCTGATGATTGCAACACTTCTCCAATCTTCTTCGGCTCTGATAGGGAAATATAGCAAGTAAGTAGAGCACTTCCTTGTCTTGTTCATACTGGATTTGCAACATCATCAAGCATGGCATCTTCTAGATGATGTCTCAACCATTTAGGTCTCTGAAGTTCACTAACTTCAATTGGTTGGACGAATGGGTCTTAGCCAGACGTTGTAGTGGCTGGCACATCCATTAGATGGAAGTCTTCGGGCACGATCTGTCTTTCTGAAGCTGATTCTTGATCTGGAATCGGTCCTCCTATGGATTGCGCACCCCAACTTCAGACCCTTCAAGAATTGGTGTGATGATGTCATCCATTAACTAATCTTCAATTCCAGCACCATCAATTCCTAACTCGCCAATTAGGTCTTCATGATCTGCCACTTCCTCTGTCTCTGGAGCTCTTTCTGAAGGTTCTTCCCCGTCAAGCTCGAAAACTCTAGGTAGGATTTCCCCTTGATTTATGCCTTTTTTAGGGAGATGGAATCCAAGGCCTCAGCAAGTTCAATAGCATCACCGACCCTCTCAACAATTTCAACACCAACTGAGGAAACAGGTTGCAAAGAAGTTCTATTATCTAGAGATCTAGTCGAAATAATTAGTTCAAGATCAGAATTTTCTAAGCCCAATTGTTCATCAACATTATTGATCTCATGAAACTCTTCAGCTAGTTCTTTCATGGTCTTGCGCACTAAAGTAGCATCATCAAAAATAGCATTGCATGTAATTCCCACAAGCCCGGTGATCTTGTTGAATGCGATGTATCCCATGTGAGAGGAGTGTCCATATCCAAGGAAAATATCCTCATGAGCTTTCGGAGAAAAAGTATTCAACTCGAACTTCCCGTTATTGTGAATATAAAATGGTGAACCAAAAGCACGAAGATGAGCTAAAGAAGGCTTACGACCATGATGCGCTTCGTAGGGAGTTTTTTGTAAACGGTTGTTGAGTCCGCTTCTATTATGTGTGCAGCAGACTGTGATAATAGCTAATCCTCAATAGCGCTCACCCAAACTGGTTTCTACCACCATGGTCCTCGTGGCGTCCTTGAGTGCTCGATTTTTTCTTTCTGCAAGCCCATCTTATTATGGAGTCCTTGGGGATGACCTCTCGTGTCCTATCCCAACTTCAGCGCATAAATCCATCAGAGGTCCGTTGAAGAATTTTGTTATGTTGTCTGATCTGATCCTCTTAACTGTGACTCCTCTTTTATTTTGGACAAGCATCACCAGCTCAGGGAGTATGATCTTTACTTCGTCCTTAGTCTTGAGAAGTTTCACCCACGTGTATCTCGAGTAGTCATCAACGACTACGAGATATCTTTTACCTCCAATAGTGGGTGGAGTCACTGGTCCGAAGAGGCCCATGTGCAACAGGTCTAGTATCCGTTCTGTGCTTGCACTGACTGACTTGTTCTTGAATGAGGCTTTGGTCTACCTTCATAGTTGACATGCTCTGCAGATGCCTTATTTCTTGAAGATTCCCTTCGGCAAACCCATTACCAGCTCGTGCTTAGCCAAATGATTGATGGTCTTGGAATTCACATGGTTTAGCCTTTTGTTCCACAACCAGTTTGTTTCACTTGAGCTAGTTGCCACAAAGCATGAGCATGTATGGTCCACTCTACTAGTTTACCATGTATGGTCCTCCTTTCCTTATGCCTCTGAGCTCGACTTCTCTTGAAGAAACATCTCGAATTTGAGATTCAGACTTAGCAAAGGAAACAACATAACCATTTTCACTAAGCTGACTGATGCTTAGGAGGTTATGCTTCAGGTTGGTGACAAGCGATACGTTTTTTACAATGATTCCATTTTGTTCAACGCGTCCCTTCCCTATCACTCTACCTTTAGAGTTGTCACCATAGAATGATTGTTGGTCCTTTGACCATTATGAGACCTATAAGAAGATCTTTTCTCTGGTTATGTGCACAGAGCAACTACTATCTAGAATCCACACGTTATTCTTCCTTTAAAGTTGATCTGCATGTGCCAATTCCTGCAAAGCACAAATCATACAATTATCTCACTCATTTGTTTTGGAATATGAAGAATGAACCATGCACACATATATTTAATACAATGAAATAAGCATACAACCAAACATGAGATTTTACTGATTGTCAGTGACTCTATCTGGACAATTACATTCGGTATGACTATCTGATCTACATATAATGTATTGTTTAGGGGCGTGTTGTCTGCTGGTAGAAGATTGAGCATGCTCTGGATCGGAGGGACATCGACCATTTATGGGGAAACCTGCTTAACGTGTTATTATTGGAGGTAAAACTAGTATTGATGCAACTTTCGATGAAACCTCCCATTCATCTTGAGGAGGAAGAGAATTAAGAATCTCACCATATATTTGTCGCCAAGTCTCGATCTCTTAATAGGGATATATAAAGTCATACAGATTCTCGCCATTTAACCTAATAAAAAAATACAAAAAATATTATAGAGTATAGTATACTAATGAATTGAAAACAAAAGCATTATACTTCATACTGAATTGCAATTGCTGCATGAGTGCACGACATTAGATTGAGTTGAAACTCACGACAGTCACTAACATGAGATTGCAGGTCTACCTTCCAAGTCTGAGATCCGTCAATGACCTTGAAGGCATGTTGTGAGTTGGAAACCACGGTGTATGTATATGATTTCTCCACCAAAGGTGTCGTTTTCACTACAACCTCCTCAGTTAATTCATCAGTCCGATTACCAGCCTTTACTCGTCTATGATCAAACCACTATTTTACAATACTTCTATAAGCTTCAATGATTGAGCAGATTGGAAAATGTCGAACATCCAGTAGTCTTGCATTGAACACCTTGGTTGCATTTAAGGTAAAGAAATTATACCGACGGACTAGACACTTTGAATTCACCCACTTTTCTGGTCCGACGTCGATTAACTTGTTGTAGGATTTCGAATTGGAATCTTTAATTGATCCTTAGCTTGCTTAAATATTGCCAAACGGTAGGCATACATAGTTTCATATGAAGGATATTGGAGAAGCTGAATACATCCTAGGTATTAAAGTCTTGCGTGATCGTAAGAAGAGGATGTTGGCCTTATCTCAAGCTTCATATGTGGATACTGTGATTGCTCATTTCAGCCTGCAAACCGCCAAGAAAGGTTTGTTACCTTTCATACATAGCATTCATCTTTCTAAGAATTAATGTCCTAAGACACAAGAAGAGAAAGATGAAATGAGTAATGTTTTGTATGCTTATGAAGTTGGAAGTATCATGTATGCTATGCTAAGCACAAGACCAGATATCTGCTTTGCCTTTGGCATGGTAGCAAGATATCAGTCTAACTCTTGACAGGCGCACTTGACTGCTGTAAAGTACATTCTCAAGTATCTGAAAAGTACAAGAGATTATTGTCTGCTTTTTCAGTCTGAGAATTTGTGCCCTGTGGGTTATACAGATTTGGGTTTTCAGGCAGATCAGAACGAATAGAAATCTACCTTTGGGTATGTGTTTACTTTAGGAGGTGGAGCCATATCATGGAGGAGTGCAAAGCAGAAATGCATTGCAGACTCCACCATGGAAGCTAGATATGTTATAGCTTCTGAAGCTTCGAAAGAAGCAGTATGGCTCCGGAGCTTCCTCTTGGAGTTGGACGTGATCCCTCATTTGCCCGAGACTATCATGATGTTTTGTGATAATTCTGGAGCAGTGGCAAATTCGAAGGAACCACAAACTCACAAGGCAACTAAACACATTGAGAGAAAATATCATATCATACAAGAAATCATAGCAAGGGGTGATGTGCTAATTGAGACGATTGACACTAAGGAAAATCTAGCAGATCCATTCACAAAAGCCTAACCACAGAAGTTCTATAAGGTGCATGTTCATAAGCTTGGACTGCGGGTGAAGACAGTCACGTGATGGTCTTTGTAATAGCTAGATTAGTATAGACGCGATGTATACTCTGGAAAGCACTTATATAATGCTTTGAGTATAAGTGGGAACTTGATGTATTTATATACTGAAAGCATTATGATTGGTTTATTATGAACGTGGTTTATGGTTAGTATATTGGGAATCATTATTGTTGTATTATCATCTCCTGTCTGAATTAACAAACATAGATCGCAAATGACTCTATTCTCTTATCTCGTTGATAGGGAGATCATACGGTGTGTTATAGCTCACGGAAGATCATATGGATCACTTGACCTAGCGAGATATAAATGGTTATCACAACTGAGACAGTGCTAGAATAGACTGTCAGTTTAGGCTGTAGCACAGTCAGTAATTAGTGGTTTATCTTGGTTACTAGATGTGCTGGTACGTTTGGTACGTATTGATAAGACCTAACTGAGATTGATTCTTTTATCTAACATTAAAAGAATCTTGATCCCGATGGCTTGATGAAATCTGAAGCCAAATGAAGGTTCAAGAGGTATACAAAAGTTTGTGTATCACATTGAGATATTATGGTGGAGAGTCTTACATTTACTTGTACATCTGTATCTTGGGTGGTAGCAGCTTGTGTATAACTTCTAGTTCTTTGATTAGGTAATCATATCCAGTATAGGATGGTGACATTCCCTATGGAAATCCTGCAAGATGATTAAGTTCAAGCATAAGTGAAAAAGGTATTGAGCGGTACTACTTAGGAATACAAGATATTAATTAATTTGTAGGCTTTTCTGAGCCTAAATTAATTGATGAATGTCTGTAACCTTAAATACGGAGATATACCAAAATCATCCAACCCGTTCCTCATAACGTGGTAGTGAAAAGAGGTAAGACTGTATTGATTCTTTGGTGGCATGAATCAATATTAATTAATTAATTATATTCTGGGTTGAATATGAGAATTAATTAATTGATAGGCCTTCTTTACTATTTGCATACTAATCCCTGGTCTGGACCATGTAAAGCTCTAGCCCATTAGTAATCATAATTTCCTATAAATACCTCATAGTTCTCATATCTCAATGCACCAAAAGATCATAAGTTGACAAGCAGCAAACCAGAGACTTGGGAGCCACAATTGTCGACTAGATCAGAGAAAGAGGAAGGAAATTTCGATAGGCACAGAATTCGGAGGGAATCTTTGCCAAATTTGCGGATTGGAGCAAGGGATACAGATTAGAAGATCTGATCTAGATTATCTTCTTTATCTCTCTTCCACTTAGTTTTCGATTTTATTTAAAATAAAATCAGAGATTTAATCATGATCTTTTCAGGAATGAATCTTATTGCGCAAGAAGGATTAAAGATCCAATCTCTGATCAACAGTTTAGAGATTAAATCCATCCAGGTATTCAGCAACCTTTCTTATGTATTCAATAGGAGCATGCTATGTTTGATCATAGACATAGCAATTAGTTTTATGATATTCAATAATCAACCTTGGCAATTGGATTATGCATTTCATTTTGCTAGCAAAAATCCCTTCAGATATACTACGCTCATAGCATTCAAAATGCTGATGTGTTGGTCAGAGACAATCAATAATTGATCATTGCAGCCAAAAGACATCCAGAGTCGATTCATCAACCAGATCCTACACTCGTCATTCTCTATTGGGCCAACACCTATCGCAAGTGGGAAGACTTGTTCATTATCATATTTGGTAACAACAGCAAATAAAACCCCTTTGTTTCTTCCCTTCAGATGGGTCGCATCAAAACCCATAACTTGTCTTAATGAATACTCGAAAGCAATTCGGGAAACAACGAGCTCCACAAATAAGAGTAAAAAATGTCCATCAAGTGCAATATCAAGATCTGTTATCGTCTTGCCATTGCACTACTTAAGTACTTGAGGTACTTCAGGAGCATCTTGAAAGAATCTTCGACACTACCATATAGCATCGAAATGGCTGCATTCTGAGATTTGAGTGCAACACCATTACTTTTCTGGATGCCAAAACTTTATTGCAATTCTGCCATAATCTCCAGCGGTTTGATTAGTGACCCTTGTCGATGCATCTTTCTCGCAAAATAAGCGGCACCAGCTTTAGAGCAAACATTATGTGATCCAACTCCAGCAAGATTCCACCTAAATTATGATTCAGTACAAACTTGCATACAGTCCAACACTTAGTTTTATAACTGGCTCGACTAACAAATGAACAACTCTCTTCTCGTTTGCACTTGTACTCAACATGAGTACTATCAGACTAGGCTACTTTAAATTCTTGTTTATGTTCCATATGTCAAGGACCAACAACAATGACTGGATAACCTCTAATCCAAAACAAGGCAACATGTGTCAACTCCTGATCGAGTATGGCAGCGACTTCTCACAAGATGGGTGAATCAAATGTATGCAATGGAATTATTGGAAGTAATCAATTATTTAGTTGAACTTACAAGCCTTTTGGTAGATGACGAGTCGGCAAAAGATTTGAAATAAAAGCACTCATACCGCATCTGATTGCACCTATGCATAAAATTATGCCACCATACAATGCATCAACGAATTGTTCAAATCTTCATCCTCTGACTCTGATGTGTCTTCATCAAGATTAGCCTCCTTGACATCATCACCTTCATTGGCCTTCTCGTCATCATCAGACTCCACGACACCACCCTCGTTTAAGTCGGGAATATGTGAACTCCCGCTTGCACCTTGAAGAGGATGATAAAAAAACAACGAAGGATCAAACCTTTGAAGGTCCTCCAAACATAGACTGAAACTGGCATGTGGTGGTGGACTGCATGAAGATATGAACGGTCTGTTAGGGGATGGCTTGTGAACTCCCACCACCACTGTTGATTATATTATTTATAACAACATAAATATTTGGCTCCGAATAAGAGTGAAAAGCCACTGGAGATCAACATTCGTCGCCAACAAAGATCTTACAATTCTTCCACTCTCACTTTGGGATGTATAATATATATTATACTCACCGGGAATTTTTTTGTATTGAAAATCAACTGGATGTTGCTTCTTAATGCATGTATGAAAAGGTTGGCCGTTGGTAAGTAAACCAATATTTCTTCTCCGCCAATGTATTTGCCCAATTAATCCAATTAGCCATTATAGTGAACAAATACAGCGCACTAATTCTCCATGTTGAAAAATGAAGAAATATTACACAAATTAAGAACGAGTGAATATAATGAAGATAGAGAGTAAGAGAAACGAGTATTGCAATTGCTTAATTACAAGTGTGTATACTACTCTACATATGAATTCAATGATATAAAGTAACATATATCAATTATTTTCCTGACTTGATTGGATTGATCAATACAGTATTGTGCAGCCACTAATCAACAATTCATTGTACGAGTAATTTGCATTCACTCATTTAGTAAAAGGAAAATTATTTTCATACATGATGCATGTATTCATGTCAGTATGCTTTATGAGTTAATTTGACCATATAGCAAGTAAAAAGTAGGAGAAATACGCAGATCGAACAATAATTGAAGTTTTGAATTAAAAAAATAGTTCAGACAAGAACTGACCCAATGCCGACCAGTTCCGACCTGTGCCAGAATCACATGCAACGTTTCTGACACAATTTCAATGCAGATCGGAATCAGGTTTTAATTTTGACCTGATTTGACCCCATTTCATGTGATACAGACCCGGTTCGGTGATGCTCTGACCCGGTTCAAGGGCAAATCTGACCCGGTTCGGTGATGATTCCTACCTACACATATTTTGATTTATTTTTTAGGATTTTAATTATATTTTCTTATAAAATACATTAATATACATTTTTAGCAATTATCTCACCATCATCACACCAATAATTGCATCGATTTCCAACTAAAACGAATTCCTATGTATATATTTGTACTTTTGGTTATTTTTTATATGTGTTATAAGAAGTGGATATTTTCATGATGTCTTTTATAAATCTGGGTAATTCAAATTATTTCCACATTTAAATATATATTATTAATATAACAGGCGGCCCAAACGGTCGGTTTCTGTACTCAAACTGTGGACCATACCAAATTATAATATTTGAAAGTTACAATTCGGCCGGTCAATTTTCTCACATGTCAAACCGGCCAAACCGACCAAATCATTTTGGTTTGGTCGGTTTGGACTGAACCGTGTACACCCCTAGAAGTTGCCCATACTGTTAGGAAGTATTCAATGTGTCAAACAATGTATTGAAACCACCAGTTTATAGTGTATTTAGATTAACTCTAGTTTGTGCAAAACATGTAAAGTCCTGTATAAGATATCATTTGAGTTGTAATAGAGCTGGTTAAGACAAACTGGAAATCCAACAATTTAGCCTCACAAGAAGAAACTGGATATCCTAGCATTATCATTAGTACTCCCATCGTGTATTCTTCTTCGAACTTCTCGGTCTTTCTTCACCCTCAATTCATCTCAGAGTTGAAAAGTGCGTCTAATTGTTCTTGATTTTAATTATGCACGCATGCATAGTCGTACTGTGTTAATCTATCCAAAAATTGGAGAACGGCACAAAGTTTTTCTATAGTCAAATTCTGTGAAAAGTTGGTTGATTAAGATAGGTTTTATGCATTTTTAAGCCAAGATCATAAACAGTTGTTAAATCATGATCATTTGCTAAACATCTCTCTGTATCTGTGAATTCAATTGGTGCATGGACCACAGAACTTCGTACTGCTGCGACCTCTTCGCGCACTTGCCTCCTTGCCCGCTTGGCTGCTGACCTGGTGATCCCGCTGATCTCGGAATTGCCAGTGATACAATTAATGGTACGAACTAGAGCTGGTGATTTGTCGGTTCGACTGGCCTCTGCTGGGGGTGGTACGGTGTGCTTTTCGTAGGTCCAGGTCTGCTTTCCTTTATCCGTTAGAAATTCGGACAACAGCCCCCTCTTTAACAATTTGACCACTTCTAATCGAAGCGCACGACAATCCTCCGTGGTGTGCCCATGGTCGCTATGGAAGTCACAAAATTTCTTCGGATCTCTCATGGAAGGATCAATCTTCATTCTCTGCGGCCACTTTACTTTATCGGGCATTTGCTGGAGCATGCTCTGCACCAAGTCTGCCGGATCGATCGAGAGGGTGTACTCTGGCACATAGGAAGCCAAGGTGTTGATCTACGGTGGCTTGCTACCAGAAAGGCGGTTGTACGGGTGTGGCTGTGTGGGATGCTTATCACGTTGCTCCCGACGCTGCTCCTCTCGAATCGATGGTCTGCCACCACTGTGTCGCACCTTCCGATAAGGCTCATCTTCCTCCCATTTGATTAGCGCCCAAGCACAGTTTAGGGCATCATCCATAGTCTGGAAAGGGTAGATCGACAGTTCTTGGTAGAGGTCGGAATCAACATCCAACCCTTTAGTGAACGCACGCACTGTGGTACTATTCAGACAATTCGGTACAGCCACCAGCTCTTTGTTGAATCGTGATAAGTAAGCTCTGAGCGGCTCTCTGGGTTTCTGAATTACCACGTATAGATCATCCGAATGCTTGTCGAGCTTCCTGCTACTTGAATACTGCCGAAGAAAGAGTTGATGTAATTCGGAGAACGTTGAGATCGATCCCTTCAGGCAAATTGATGACCACTGCAGAGCAGGTCTGGTAAGGCTCGTGTTGGAATTGTATACATAAAAGCATTATGATTGGTATATTAAGAAACGTTATGTTTGATATACTGGTAATCATTAATGACTTGCAATAAACAACTCCTATCTGAATTAACAATCATACGATGCGAACAAACACATCCAGTTATCTCGTCGATAGGGAGATCATACGGTGTGTAAGAGATCACAGAAGATCGTATAGATCGTTCGACCTAGCGAGATATAAACAGTTATCACAGCTGAGACAGTTTCTGGTTTGGCTGTTGTTTAGGCTGCGGCACACAAGTCCATAAGTGGTTTATCTTGACCGCTTTGTGTGACCGGTACATCTCAATGTATTGATAGGATCAACAGTGAGATGAACCATTCTACTTGACATATGAATGAGTAAAGATCTCGGTAACTTGGTCGGATCTAAAGTCTATTGAAAGCTGAGGGGCACACATGGGTTGACTGTCACTTTGACTTGCTATGGTGGAGAGTCTTACATGTACTCGTATATCTGCATCTTGGGTGATGGCAGTTTGTGTGGGGTTTCCTCAGGCTGAATTTAGATAACCATATCCGTTTCAGGATGGTGACATTCCCTGGGAAGCTCACGAGGTTCGTTATGCTAAGTCCTGCAGGCTGAATCATTGATTCAAGCATAAGCGATAAGGGTTGAGTGGTACTACTCAGGAATAATAAGAGATTAATTAATTACAGCTAATTGTCATACGCTGAATTAATTAATGAATGTCTGAAACCTTAAATATGGGGATTAACCAAGTCAATGCAACCCGTTCCTAATAACGTGGTAATAAAGGGGTAGGTCAACATTAATTCTCTGGTGGCATGAATTAATGTTTATTAATTAATTATGTTCTGGGTTGAACATGGAATTAATTAATAGGAGGCCCACTTTATTATTTGCATTTGATCCCTGGTCTGGCCCAACACTGCTCAGAGCCCATTAGGGTTTATTAAACCCTAATAGCCCATTCTCAGATCTATATAAATAGATGATCTCTCACTAGCCCACATTAGTTTTTGAAGTTTCATTTTGAAACCCTAGAGAGATTTTGAGAGAGTGGGCGGCTGTAGATCCGGTAGCGTATCCTCACCAGATTTCCGGATCGAGCAAGGGAACAGATCAGAAGATCAGATCTGTAGGAACACCAACGTTTTGAACGATTCCAGATCCAGATCTGCACCATCTTCATTGCCGTCATCGATCTAGATCTGTAGATCAGTCCTTGGATTTTAAGGTATCCCTTTGAATCTACAAATTAAATTAAATAGGAGCATGCATAGGGCATTTGGTGTTTGTCATGATGTTTATTTTTGATATCCATAAATCGAATCCGGAGTTTAATAAATGGCGATTCATGTCGCCTATTGTAGACTCAGTTCCTACAGCTCGACCCGAAGCTCTTGCACATGCATGCCACGCGTCGCGCGCTGGGAATTGCCAACGCAAATATCTTCTGCTTATAGACTGCTACATGATTCTCCGGATCAGAAGTACTATCATAGAATGCGAAGCTTGGAGGGGTGAATCTATCTGGGAGCTCGGCCTCTGCAATTTCAGGTGCGAATGGCGACTCCACAACTCTCTCTTGGGATAGTCCTCTCCGGGGGCGTGAATCCTGGTACCCTTGCAATCAGCGATTCGAAGTAATTCAACCGCTGCTCGAATCGGTGCTCCATTTGCGCTAATAACGCGCTTCCTGCTGCATTTGGGTTTACAAGCTCAAGATTTGGGTGTTGACCCTCAGGAGGAGTTCTCGGGGTCAAGTGCTCAGCCTCATTCTCAGTGATTCGACTGAAACTCCTCCCGCGGATCTTGAGCCGTAGTTGGACGGGCCCTGCTCGTGCTCTCAAGCTCCTCCACTATCGATTGTGCGTTGAGTTGCTGTTGCAACCGCTGGTTGTTTTGCTCGAGGAGCTGACACTTTTGGGTCATTGTCTCCACCTGTGCTCTCATTCTTTCCATTATGCCTCGAGCCGCCTGAACCTGGCTTACTAGCTGGGCTACGTAAGGATCTTGCATCAACAAAGGCGGTGGTAGTGGGAATGATAGCTTGCTGAGTGGCGTCACATTGAAGGTTCGCCTCATATCATCCAGGGTTTCACGGGGCTGACCCATTCTGCGTCCTGTCATCGTCGATTGCCCCTGCCCTGCTCCAACGGGAGTCCTACGGCCTGCGGCTGGGTTTGGCCCTCGCCCCTAGTTCAATCCTCTCCCAACTGGTTCCGTTAGAAACTAGTTCGATGTGATTGGTATTGTTTCCGCCTTCTGCCATTTCCTGCAATAGACGTTAGTACAGTTTTGTTCTTGGGCCCCACAGTGGGCGCCAAATTGTTGCGGGTATTTTTGTGTTGATAAGATGCCCAAGAACTATTCAGATAAAATAACAGAATTATGAAATTAGATTAATAATTGTGCGAAATCAAACAAACAGAACGAAGTGCAAAATAAAATACAAAGTTTGAGTTATATATCGAACTGCTTCTTCGTGCTACTTTGAACGGAAGATTTCTATTGTTGAGCTTGGAATATTGATTCACTCTTTTCCTGCAAGTTTTCTGATTAGCCCCCGAATATGTCCTTCCCGAAATACTTATAGAGCCCTTAATAACGGCTCTACATTTATTACTGAGATGTCCGCTCGCATTTACTGTTGGCTTTACTTCTTTTGGCGCGCCCGAGCTTCGGTTTTCGGAAGATCCGCTTCCCATAATTGCGCTCATTTACTTGTTCCAATCCGCACATTTTTATTACTTCCTCCGTCCCTAAACATTAGTCTTGTTTCATTCCGGCACAGATACCAATGCGAGTAGAGATAGAGGAAATTAGTATTTTATTAGTGAGTATGTATTAACTTTCCATTTTAGGAAATAGGACAATTGTTTGGGACAGACGAAAAAGGAAATCAGGACTAATATTTTGGGACGGAGGGAGTACATCAAACTGCCTGCCTTTTCGAACTACTTTCATCGGACTGTCGCTTAATTTTATCAAACTGCTTTCAGTACTGCGAACTCAGCCAGGAGTAGGCCATTTAATTTCGGGCCTGATTACTGGACCTTATGTCAAGCCTTTTTGCACAATATCTTTGGGCTGCGCTATCGGACCTCTTAAATTTGGGCCGCACATTTCTGACCGTAACAAGTTACGAAGCATAAATAAATTTGCATAAATTGTTATAATTTTTATTAGATTGAATTAATTATTTATCACATTAATTATAATTTTTTAGCTCATGATAATTTATTTACTATAATTACAAATTTAAAATATTTTAAATTTTTATATTATATTTAAAGAGAGAAAAATTAATATTTTAATTAAAAAATTATGTTAATTTTATAGATAGCCATAGCTAAGGAAAGACTTTGGTTCTTAAATTGAAGACTTTGTTTTGAAGTGAAAGCTGATGTGACCGGTCTATGTTAAAGCAGCAGCATGTGATTCCTCAGGAAAAAGTAATGTAAGATTCGAGGAAGCAACCATTTACTATTGGTCGATCAAAAAATGCTCATAAAAACCACCCGCCTCAACCCAAAATTCATCATCTTCTCCACTCTGATCTGAGCTCAAGCAAACACGCAACTAACAATGGCCTACGTGATTGACAGAGATGAAATGTCATCTTCCACGGTGGTGGAGTCTGTGCCCAAGTTGAATCTTCTCAAAATCTCTAAATCACGCTATCAAGAAGAGGAAGACCAAGACCAAGACTCCACCCCACCACCCACTCGTGATGCTGCTCCCATCGTTTCCTCCTACAACGACCGCATTCGCCCGCTGCTCGACGCCGTGGACCGGCTGCGCCACCTCAAGATCATGCAGGAAGGGATCCAGCTTCCCACTATTGTGGTGGTCGGGGACCAGTCCTCAGGCAAGTCCAGCGTTCTCGAGTCCCTCGCCGGCATCCGCCTCCCCCGCGGCCAAGGTATCTGCACTAGGGTCCCCCTCATCATGAGGCTCAAAAACCACACCAACCCTCAACCGGAGCTATCCCTTGAGTTCAACGGCAAAACCGTCGAGACCGATGAAGCCAACGTGGTCGATGAAATCATCCACTCAACTCAGCAGATCGCCGGAAAAGGGAAAGGGATTTCCAACACCCCTTTGACTCTGGTCGTGAAGAAGAAGGGCGTCCCTGATCTCACCATGATCGATCTGCCCGGGATCACTCGAGTCGCCGTCCATGGACAGCCGGAGGATATCAGCGACCAGATCTCCGACATCATAATGAAGTACATCACTCCCGAGGAGAGCATAATCTTGAATGTTTTGCAGGCCGGCGTTGATTTCCCGACTTGCGAGTCCATCAGGATGTCTCAGCGCGTGGACAAGACGGGGCAGAGGACTCTGGCCGTCGTCACCAAAGCTGACATGTCGCCGGAGGGACTGCTGGAGAAGGTCGTCGGAGACGACGTGAACATCGGGCTGGGCTACGTTTGCGTCAGGAATCGCATCGGCGACGAGACGTATGAGGAAGCTCGTGCTAAAGAAGCGAAGCTGTTCAAGACTAATCCTCATCTTTCGAGGATTGACAAGTCCATTGTCGGGATTCCTGTTCTTGCAGAGAAGCTGACGAGGATTCAGGCCAGCATCATCGTCAAATGCCTGCCGGAGATTGTGCGCAAGATCAACGAGAAGCTCACAGCCAACGGCGAGGAATTGAGCAGGATGCCGAAGCATCTGACCTCTCTTGCTGATGCGATGACAGCATTCATGAACATTCTTGGATCCGCTAGAGAATCTCTGAGGAAGATCTTGCTGCAAGGAGAGTTCGACGAATATCCCGATCTACCCGAGATGCATTCCACCGCAAGACTGTCGGAGATGCTCATCAAATACGCCAAGGAGCTGCAGTCCGCCAAAGCCGACGACACCAACGACTCCAACAACAAATTCTTGGTCGACGAGATGAAGATTTTGGAGGAAAGCCGATCAGTGGGGCTCCCAAATTTCATCCCCAAATCCGCGTTCCGCACTCTGCTAGCAGTGAAGGTGAAGGAGATATCAGCGACGCCCTTCGATTATTCAGACAAGATATGGAACTACATACAGACCGTAGTTCTGGCTGTATTACTTCAGCACTGCGACAACTACCCGCAGCTCATCTCCTGCACTAGAAGAGCTGCGCAGAATCTCATCGCCAGGAAGAAGCAGCAGTCGGCGGACTGGATCAGCGACCTCGTCGAGATGGAGAAGCTCACCGACTACACGTGCAACCCTGAATACACAACCACATGGTCCAAGCTGATGTCGGACCAGGATGAGTTCATGAGGAGGGTCCACGGCGCGTTCCCGCTGGCAACGACGCAGAGGTTCGGAGAGACGAACATCGTCCATCTGTGGAACCTGAACCAGGCCGACATCGTGCAAGGAGCGTTCGATCTGAAGATGAGGATGGCGGCGTATTGGGACATCGTGACGAGGAGGATGGTGGACAACATGGTGCTGCACTTGCTGTTCAGCATTCAGAATCTGGTGAACAAGGAGATGCAGAGGGAGATCATAAATGAGCTGATGGGGCCTCAAGGGAATGGGTTGGAGAGGATGCTGGAGGAGCTGCCGTCGGTTTCCGCCAAGAGGAAGAAGCTGCAGAGCAGCATACAGTTGCTGAAGCAGTCCAAGGATGTCGTCGCTACCATCATCGATAGGATTGCCGTGGATGAAGACTAGCTATCTGCTTTCGATTTACTATTTCTACTCTA
>JAPKLW010002859.1:43005-60947 GCA_026898455.1 Plectranthus barbatus | reverse complement strand
GCTGCAGCCTTAACCACCTCCTTTTCCTCATTCTTGATTTCATCTTTCTTCTCCTCAACAGCTGCAGCCTTAACCTTCTCCACTTTTTCCTCTTTCTTGATCTCTTCTTCTTTTTCAACCAAATCAGCTGCAGCCTCCACTTGATCAGCCTTGACCTCCTCCTCTATCTTCTCTCTCTTGACTTCTGCCTTGCTCTCCTGCACAGCAGCCTCGGGTTTCACCTCGACCACCTTGTCTAGCTCCTTTCCATCTATTTTCTTGGAAATCTCAGCGGCTTCGGCCTGCTTCCCTTTCCCATCATTTTTCTTCACATTCAATTTGGATGAATCAGAAACAGCATCTGCAGTCACATTTCCACCTTTTTTAATTGGTTTCTCAGCAACATCATCTCTCTTTTCCTGCTTCCTGCTCCTGCTCATGCTCTTGCTGATGGTGTTTTCTACTCCAACAGCATGCTTTGATTCTCCACAACCCATTTTGTGTGTGTTTATGGTTGGAATGAGAAGGAAAAATGGATTCTTGAATAAGAGAATTTTAGAGGAAAATAGATAGTTTTTTTTTTTTCTTTATCTTTTTCCTCTGGTTTCTCTTCTTAGCCTCTCCCCACAATTTGTTTCTGGTTTAAAAGGGAAAATGCACCGGTTTTTCCGTTGGTATTTCGAAGGTTCAACATTTTTTAAGGGGAATTCAATGGACAGTCATCTTGTGACAAAAATACGAGGAAATTTATTTATTTATAAATATATTTCATATTTATATATTCGGTTCATTTTATTGTAATGAAAGAAAATTAGGCATCTTTTTTTAGATGCTTTCTAAATATTAATCTAAATTAGTTTTATTTATATTATATATCAATCTCAAACTTTTTTTCTAATAATCAAACACTCTATAAAGATGATTCTATTTCTATCATTTTGAACGTCTCGGAAGATTATCAATAATATTTGGACTCAATAAAGAAAAATGTAGTGTTTTGCAAGGTTAGCATCTTATAGATTTAGATGTATTTACTATAAAAAGGAAATTAGTTTTTAATGTCCAGGTCTTTTCTATAATCATGACAAAATGCTGTATAGGTAATTCTGCAAATACTAGCAAGTAAACTATAAATAAATAAATTAAGCTTTATATAGAAATGGAAATATGTGACAGTCAAACTCATTTAATATAGAAAAATATTTGAAATGATTAAATTTGGATAGATGTAACATTTTTTTTCTGTTTTTGGGAATGGGAAGAGAGAATGACTACCTAGAAATTGGGTGTTTTGAATATTGGGAATTTTGGTTCAGTGCATTTGAATGGTTATCGGCCCATAATATCTTTGTTCATATTACTTTTTATTCCATAATTGACATACATTCGAAAAATAAATTGTATAATATTTATAAAAACAGATGCGACTGCATAGTAATTCACCAAAAAGTGTTAAAAAGTTGGAAGAAATGGTGCGAAATGGTATTATAATTATATTTTTGTGAGATATTTTACGTATTTTGTGTGATATCAATTTTATATATTGAACGTATTTCGTTCGGAATTGAATGCATACCACTCGAAATATATATTTTAAGCAAATGATCATATGTATTAATGATGTATTCAAAGGTCAGTGGATGATGTATAAAATACGTCGTTCACTGGACTTAATCAAAATCTGTATTACGATCAAACTGTGTTCAATGTAAATTTAATTCTGGTTGAAATATGCATTTCGAACGGAATGCACTCAATGTAAAATTAATTTTGAATGGAAAGCAAGGAATATCTCACAAAACATAATTGGGAGACCGTCTCGCATAAGACCTACTCTCAAATGTAATGTAATTTAAAAAAATCACTCATCATTATCAGGAATAATGTCTAATTTTGACGATTGTGGAAAACCATCAGTCAACTATCTCAATTGTATAGAGCTGACTAACTTAAAAGATGTTCTCCTTGTATAGATTGAAGAGTTATAATAAATTAAATTCTGACGAGAACTAAGTCCTGACTCGTAAAGAGCTCAAGAACCAGCCCACGAAGATTCAGTTCGAAGACAAGCATAGTTGGCCACCTTAGCTGACAACTACGAGAAAAGATTTGCAGTTGATAGTCAGATCAAGAGCTGATTAGTTGTGAGAAAATTGTTAGCTAATAGTTCATGAATAACTGACAGTTGATTGAGAGAAGAATTGTACAAAGATCCGTTGACCCCACTTGTGCCAATCAACCGCCACATTCATAAGACAACTGACAAAGGACAAAAGTTGCAAGATTGTACATCTGAATACATTTTCCTACGCGGACGGATATTTTCAAAATGATGGTAAATACCCCATTCAAATAGGAGAGCAAAGACGTTACACACGGATACAAAACACCATTTGGAATTATCTTCATAAGGACTAAGGTATCTCTCCCTCAAATCGCTCTCTAAGCTCTCAGTAGCTTTCGTGCTCTATTAGTACGAGACTTCCGTGTCTTTCAGCCACGAGACCTCCAGAGCCATCTGGCTGTTCTTCAACATAGGCTCCAAGATATTTCAAATCCATAGAATCATTCAGTCAACCATCGTTCTTGAAAAGAATTCAAATCTTCATACACTGTAGTTGAGAAGACACCTGAAGCTTCCAACTAATAGAAGAACTGAAGATGTAGTCCGTGTGCTGGAGTACTGAAAGTAGCTAAAGTTGCAGAAGGAATAGGCTAGCACGTGATGTTTAGTAAAACTCAACTAACTGCGGTGCCTATGACCCAATATAGGAGATATCCTATTAGCGTGATTTTGGGCAGTATATTTGGCAAAATATATGTAATTAGTGTATTTGATTTGTATTACCTTAATTATTACTTTTGTACACAAATATATTGAATCTCAATAATGAAAAGGAGAGATAAGTTTTGTTGTTATAAAAATCTTTGTTCTTTTCATGGTATCACGAGCAGAAGGTCTTAAATTCTTCTGTTGCCATGTCTAAAACTAAAGATGATAGTAAGACTGTTGAAGGAGGCGATGAAGGAGACGATCTCACCTTATGATCTTACTGCCAATGATAATCCTGGAATTGTAATCACTCAAGTTTAATTGAAAGGTGAAAGCAATTACGATGAATGGTCTCGATCTGTAAGAACTGCTTTACGGGCGAGAAAGAAATTTGGATTTGTCGATGGAACTATTTGGCAACCAAAGGATGATTCACCAGATTTAGAAGATTGGTGGACAATCAACTCTTTACTAGTATCATGGATTATGAACATCATCGAGTCTAGTCTTCGTTCAACAATCTCACACATGGAGGTGGCTGAAGATATGTGGCTCGACATCAAGGAGCGATTTTCTATTGTTAATGGATAGCACATCCAACAATTGAAGGTAGATCTGGCAGATTGCAAACAAAAAAAATATGAGCATGGCAACTTACTATGGAAAACTAAAAAAGATTTGGGAAGAATTGGGCAATTACGATCAATTCCCAACCTCTGTGTGTGGATTGTGTAAATGCAAACTTCAAACTATTGTGGATAAAAAACAAGAGGAGGAGAAGATTCATCAATTTCTTTTAGGTCTTGATGAAACTATTTATGTTGTTGTTCGTTCTAATGTTTTGGCTCAAGATCCATTGCCCAGCTTGAAAAAGATTTATTCTCTCATGATACAAGAGGAACGAATGCGCACTATCACTCGAGGGAAAGATGTTGCTGGTGATGCGATGAGTTTTGCTGTAAAGGCTGGTTCCAAATCCCGCGGTCGAGGTGACTTAAAGGACAAAAATGTTATGTGCAGCCATTGTCATTCGAGGGAAAGATGTCAGCTCAACCATAAGAATAACAACGAGGCATCTTTTCTTTTGAAGCATAACAGGTGGGAACTATTTTTAGTATAAATGAAAATGCGTTTCGAGCTTTATTGCTCAGTTTTCAAAAATATGTGAGAAAATGTTTTGTTTTAACTGATTGCTATGCATAAAATGTTTTGTGTTATCATATATGTTCATCCGTTGAGTGCTATGAATAGGGCGTTTAATTAGTGAGATGAGAACCAGGTACTTTTAGTACTTGCACTAGTCTTGTTAATTTTGTGTTTTAAGGGCTAGCAACCTTACATTGTTATTGAGCTCGGGTCAGTCAGTTGACATACTGAAGCCCTAGGAGAGATAAGGCATGTGAACTTTCTTTCTTAATCGATCAGATCTCGATGCTGTGTGTCCGAGATTAGTGCACTTTGATGACAGTGGGTTGAGTGGTTCGTCCATTCCTAGCTGTACATCGTGACTTGGAAGTGGGCCAGCTTCCAGTTACACAATGATAAAACAGATATGATGCATGTGAGTGAATCTGCATGCAGTAAGATAAAATGATTTGGATAACACGGTTTCTTTCAGCAAAACCCCGTGTTTGTCTGTGTGAGTTGCATAGCATTCATATTTAAACTGTATTTTTCGGGCATGTTTCCACGGGATACAATTTATACTCAGCCCCTCGTATTATTTCTAAAATGCGCAAGTTGAGCAGCAGAGATGGAGAAGCGGGGTGTAAAAGACGGCGCAGGATATTGTACAGCTTTTGAAAGATCCTGAGATATGCATCTTCACATGCATATCTCCACTACGCTTTTCACACCACTGCACCACGCTCTGAACTGTTTTCCTTCCCATGTTTTAAATCTTTTGAAGAATCAAAGTTAAACTCTCTTTATGATCTGTTTACGAATGTTAATGTTCTTATGAAGGTTTGATTGTCATTTTCAAATTATCTTATCTTTTATGCAAGTCTTCCGATGAATTCAATTATAAAATGTTTGAAAATCATTGACCACGACTGTAACGCGTCCCATAGTTGGGAAGGTCAATTGGGGGCGTTATAGAAGTGGTATCAGAGCGCTAGGTTTTGAAAAAGATTTGAAATCGTTTTGAAACTATTTTGAAAAGACTCAAGTTTTAAAATGTTCTGATTTTAGGAGTTGATTGAAATGACTGCTCGTGCTTTACACCCTACTCCATCCTGTGCAACCCAAGGTACGTTTTAAAAGTCTTAAATTACCTGCTTGCAAGGTTGTCTAGTGATTGAGTCACTTTAAACATTTTGGAGTTGAAAGAAATTTTGAAAAGATAGCACAATGTTGATTGTGTCTAAAAATTGTTTGAAAATATTTTGTGTATTGATCGGAAGTTGATTGGGAATGATGTGAAATCAGTTCATGTGTTGAACGAGAAATGGATTGATGTTATGTTTTGAGAAAAACCACGTGGTGATGAGAATTTTATGAGATTGTTTGGTTTTGACACCGGTGAGGTGGCCTTTGAAATTGTGATTTCAAAATAATTGGTTTTGAAATATGTAGCAAGCAGTGTAAAGTTTTCTGTTATTGCTTAAAAGATGTGTTAACTTGTGAGTTGAGCTATAAAGATTTAGAACTTGGAATTAATCTTAAAAGTTATATTAGAATGGATCAGGACTGACCGACTAACTGTTGGCCTTGAAAAGGCACTAACATGAGTGAACTTAGATTTGACGTTGGGTTTGATTAATTGATTTAGAATTTAAGTTGTTTCATGTGGAGTGAAACGACACTCGTAGTTGACTAAACCTTAGAACCTTAAATCTTGATCGGCCTGAAATTGAGAATTTCTTTATTGGTTTAGCATGTTCGGTAGTCAGAGTGAGTTGGCTTGTGGAAACTACAAGTCAAGGACTAGGTGTTCATGATGCACACGGCGAGCCTGGCAGTTGTAGTCAGACTCAGGATTGAGTCAGTATGTCTGCACAAGGATCCGTAGGAACCTCGGCATGGTGTGTTGGAGGACAGTAATTGCCACCGGGACACAAAGTCATGCACTGTGATGTTATAGTATGTTAATTTTTGGGACTGACCGTTTGTTGATGTGACAGATGGGCTATAAGAAAGAACTAGTTCGCCAGTTCAGGAGGCACCCTCCATTTCAAGAGGAGAACCTCGTTCATACTTTGATAGATTACCTAGATTTGTGGGAAAGTGTGAGGAATCATGGTGTTACTGACGTGGAGGCAATGGAGAATACCCTTAACTTGATGCCAGAGAGGTGGACTAATTGGGTTATGGGATTGGCTAGTTCGTACTGTGACAGTCAATTGGGTACCGCCAGGAATTTTTGAGGTTTTATGTCAGTGATTATCAGGAAGGCTATAGTCGATGAGGACCCTTCACCTGCTTCTTCTAAGGGCACTCAGGCATCTACGACGGGAGATGTACCACAACACCAAGACCCTGTAGGACCGCCAGGATTTTGTGACCTGCCTGCGCCATCAGTTCAGTCGTCACTGCAGCGTGTTGGGGAGCCCAGCTGCCGGGCTAACCTAGCACCAGATTCAGGTACGCACAGTGCAGAGTACTTGCCGAGACCCACTAAGAGTGGATGGGAGGACACGTTCGGTGGTTATGGGACTATTTATGCACCGATTTGTATTTCGAGTGATACAGAGAGTGGCAGGGGGAAGCGGATAGCTGCTTAGGACAAAGGGAAAGGAAAGGTGAAGGAAGAAGAGGAAGAAGAGGCCGAGGAAGAGGTAGGGGTCGAGGAAGAGTCAACTTCCATAATAATTATGAGGCCCCGGTTCTGGAAGAAGTTCCCATTTTTCTTGAATATGATGAATACAAAACATTGTCCGATGGCGATAGTGTGACAGCTCAGGGCGTGCATTATCAACCATCGCTCGATAGAGTACCAGCTACCTCTTCATTCCAGCTTGTGGAGACTTTCTGCAAGCAACAACCACCTACCTTTGACGGGACAGGAGGTCCCGCAGCTGCAGAGGATTGGGTACGTGAACTAGAGAAAATTTTCAGGCCCATGCAATGCACTGAATCAGAAATGGTCAACTGCATGACCTATCAACTGAAAGGGAAGACGGATCGCTGGTGGGAAACATACGTAAAGTCATTAGCACCGGCGAAACGACCACAAATGGATTGGGAGAAGTTTAAGGAAGCTTTATACGAGATATTCATCCCGAAGCAATATAGGGGGGGATAGGGAAGTAGAATTCTTTCTGTTGGAAAAAGGTAAATTGACCGTGGAGGAGTACGATACCAAGTTTGGGGAGTTATTGCAGTTGGAGCCGCATCAGGCAGATACGCCCCAGAAAATGACAGACAAATTTCGAGAAGGCCTACGTGAGAACATACGTACGCAGCTGTCTACAATCAAGGGACTGAGCTACCAGGATTTGTTGAGCATGGCTTTGGATATCGATGCTTCTAAAAATAAAAAGAAAATGCCAGTGTGGGGAGCCCATAAAACCCAGACTCCGGCCCCAGTTCAGAAAATGATGTGGGAAGAGAACCCAAAACAGTCTTACCAGCAGGGGCAGGGAAGCCAGAAACGCCCAGATCAGGGACGCTACCAAAATTTCCAAGGGCATAACTTTAACCAAGCATATCAAAGGAACGATACTTAGACGGCACCTAGAAGAGACCAAAGGGACATGGGTCAGCAGGGCGGATTTCAATGTTACAATTGTGGAGGTATAGAGCATATGGCAAATCAGTGTTCATCACCTCGGACTAAAGTTGGAACCCGTAAAAACTTCCAAAGGCCGGCAAATCAACAATTGAAGGCGATGGGAGGCAATTGCCAGCCATGGAGAGGAAATATGGGAAATCGTGGCAGAGGCAGACAGAACCGTCAATTGCCCCCAAGACGCCAGAACGTAGAGCAACCCGAGGGAAATCAGCCACTTAGGAGAGCCAGAGCATAGGCCCTGGAGGGAAACAAGGACGAAGGAAATCTTGCAGGTATGAGAGTTATTAATAATATACCTGTCATGGTGTTATTCAACACGGGAACATCCCATACTCTTATCTCATCTGCATGTGTGAAGATAATAGGGCTTAAGGTAGAAGAGAATAATCATAAACTCAATGTAGTGTTGCCTTTAGGAGAGACAACTACATCTACCTTGTTGTGCTGCGATCTGAAAATTAGATTAGGTGAACGCGAGATCTCAGTAGTGGAGTTATATGTGATAGACATGTATGACATGGATATAATTCTAGGATTGGATTGGTTAACAGAAAACAGGGTGATTATCTTATGCCGTGAGAGGAAGGTAATTATTCCACAGTCAGAAGACGAGGGATCTTTCGTATATGGGTTTCGTAGGAGGCAAAGAATACCGGTTATTTCAGCACTGCAAACCAAGAAGTTATTATCTAAGACTGGAAACCAGGGATTCTTAGTATATTTGGAAGGTGATGAGAAGGGCGAGTTGGCAGTCCAGGATATATCCGTGGTTAGAGATTTTGAAGACGTATTTCCTGATGAGTTACCGAGACTGCCACCAGACAGACATGTGGAATTTGTGATTGATTTAGAACTGGGGGCAGCTCCAATTTCTAAAGCACCTTATCGTATGGCGCTCAAGGAGTTACAAGAATTGAAAATGCAGTTGCAAGAACTCTTGGACATGGGATTTATCCGACCGAGCATTTCGCCATGGGGAGCTCCGGTCCTATTTGTCAAGAAGAAAGACGGTTCGATGAGAATGTGCATTGATTATCGGGAGTTAAACAAGTTGACTTTGAAGAATCGTTATCCTTTGCCTAGGATTGACGATCTGTTTGATCAACTTAAAGGAGCAAGCACATTTTCCAAAATAAATCTTCGGTCAGGTTATCATCAGTTGAAGATTAGAAAGGAGGATCTACCAAATACCGCATTCAGAACGAGATATGGCCACTATGAGTTTGTAGTGATGCCATTCGGACTTACAAATGCTCCTACTGTGTTCATGGATTTGATGAATCGAGTTTTTCATCCTTATCTCGATAACTCTGTGTTGGTATTTATTGATGATATTCTTATATACTCGAAGAATGAGAAGGAACATGATCAACATTTAAGAATGGTATTACAAACTTTAAGAGATGAGAAGCTATATGCTAAATTTAGCAAATTTGCCTTTTGGTTGAGGGAAGTGATATTCTTAGGTCACATTGTATCAGCAGATGGCATCAAAGTAGATCCCGCTAAGATACAGACGGTGATGAAATGGAAATCACCTACCATGCCAAACGAAATCCGTAGTTTCCTCGGATTGGCGGGCTACTATCGAAGATTCATTGAAGGCTTTTCGAAGATTGCTAAGCCTATGACACAATTGCTCCAGAAAGGTACGAAGTTCATATGGACAGAAGAATGTGAGGAGAGTTTTCAGAAATTAAAGCATCTTCTGGCCACAGAGCCAGTACTAGCCGTACCGGAACCGAAAAAGAATTTTGAAGTCTATATTGATGCATCAAAGAACGGTTTGGGTTGTATGCTGATGCAAGATGGGAAGGTGATAGCTTATACCTCGAGACAATTAAGGCTGCACGAGGTAAATTATCCAACTCATGATCTTGAGTTAGCAATGGTAATTCATGCATTGAAAATTTGGAGGCACCATCTCTACGGAGTTAAGTGTGCAATACTCACAAACCATAAGAGTTTGAAGTATTTCTTCAAATAGAAGAACTTGAATATGAGACAGAGAAGATGGTTGGAGTTAGTCAATGATTATGACTTGACAATAAACTATCACCCAAGCAAAGCGATTTCAGTTGCGGATGCATTGAGCCGGAAAAAGGAAGCTCAACTTGGATGTGTACTGACCAGAGAAGACAGTTTGATAAGAGATTTTGAGAAACTTCATCTCGAAATTGTCTCACCTTCAGTAAGAGGCAGATGTGATGTAGCTGCTTTAGCTATTGTGCCAGATTTAAGGCAAAGCATTATTGAAGCTCAAAGGGCTGATGCAGAACTTGAAAAGTTGCATCAAAAGATCAGAATTAAGCAGACAGGCGAGTATAGGGAAGTGTCAAATAACGCGTTGATGTTTAGAGACAGAATTTCGGTGCCAAACAAAGAGAAATTGAGGAATGAGATCATGAGTGAGGCCCATGATACACTGTATACCGCTCACCCAGGGAGTACAAAGATGTATCAAGACCTGAAAACTACATATTGGTGGGACGGTATGAAAAAGGATGTAGCTTTGTTTGTGGAAAATTGTCTAGCATGACAGCAGGTCAAAGCTTTACATCAGCGACCTTATGGAAAGTTGCAGCCGTTAGACATCCCAGAGTGGAAATGGGAGCATATTGCCATGGACTTCATCACAGGACCGAAGTCGCAGAGAGAAAACACAACAATATGGGTAATAGTGGATCGACTAACGAAGAGTGCTCACTTTCTGATAATCCGAGTCACTTATGAATCATATAAGCTAGCACAACTGTACGTCCGAGAGATTGTCAGACTACATGGAGTACCTATAACAATTACATTTGACAGAGATGCGAAGTTTACATCTCGTTTTTGGATAATCTTGCAACAAGAATTGGGAACGCGCTTAAATTTCAGTACAACATTTCATCCTCAAACGAATGGTCAGATAGAGCGGACGATGCAAACATTAGAGGATATGCTAAGAACAGTGGTTCTTGATAAAGGAGTAAGTTTGGAGCCGATTCTACCGCTGATCGAGTTCGCTTACAATAACAGTTACCAAGCGACGATTGGAATGGCTCCATATGAAGCCTTGTATGGAAGGAAGTGTCGCTCACCACTGTATTGGGATGAAGTGGGAGAACGACAAGTTCTTGGGCCTGATGCCATCAGTTTGATGATTGAAGTGGTTCGTTAGATTCGAGACAGAATCAAGGAGGCTCAAAGTCGACAAAAATCTTATGCAGACTCAAGAAGGGTTGATCTACATTTTGAAGCTGGAGATAAGGTATTTCTAAAAGTCTCGCCTTCAAAAGGAGTTATAAGATTTGGAGTGAAAGGGAAACTACGACCGCGTTTCGTAGGACCCTATGAGATCTTGGAGCGCATAGGCCCAGCAGCTTATCGCTTGGCTTTACCTCCGAGTATGGGGAATGTTCATAACGTGTTTCACGTATCACAATTGAGGAAGTATGTGTATGATCCGAAACACGTGATTCGTCAGGAGGAGATTGCTCTGAATTTAGATTTGCATTATGAAGAGAGACCAGAAGCAATCTTAGACTGGAAAACCCAAGAGTTGAGAAATAAGTCAATAACTTTTGTCAAAGTTCTGTGGAGACGTCATGGACAAGAAGAAGCTACTTGGGAGCTAGAAGATAAGATGCGGGAAAAGTATCCAGAACTGTTTGAATCACCCTAGTAAATTTCGGAACAAAATTTTTGTAAGGTGGGGTGAATGTAATATCTCGTATTTAATTAAGCTAGTTATGCTTAATTAATCAAATAAAAATATATTTATTTTTTGCAAATTATTTATTATTTATTTTAAGACAAAATTAAACACCCGTTGAGATACGAGGGGCCAAATAATTCGTATAATATACTAATGGGATCGTTTCGAGAAAACATAAGTGACCGTGAAGTCACAAATTATAAAAGAAGGACGAGTGCAACAAATGATTAATTGGAATATTATTAATCGCGTTTAAATTCACAACTTGCACTCGGAAAGTCCATTCCTTTAACCGAGCTAGGGAATGCTTGGAATTAAAATAAGAAAGAAGACGAAATGATCAGTATAATTTCTTGAGACCCGAATAGTGTTTAATTAATTATTGAATTTTGAAAAATTGAGCGATATTTTTATCTCCGAAAATTTAGAAAATTACATGAACGAGAAGGGTTTATTAAATGGGACATTTCCATGTAATTGCATATTTATTCGAGAGAATTCAATTTAAATTATAAACCCGAGAGGTTGAATTAATCGAAGGAAAAATACACGAATTGAGGTGGGGAATAGGTTTCTTCGCATTGAAGAATGTCGACACGTGCATGAAGGGTGGTTTGATCTAATTGGGTAATGGGGCGGTGTTAATATTGAGGCGGTATGGATTCGGTGGATAGATAACAAAACAAAATTTTGGTGTGTAATAGTTTTCATTTCCATTTTCTGCAGAACACCACCACCACCACTCGACGCACACCTCCATCGCCAGCTCTCTGTCCATGCATTTTCCGGCCGAATGCCAACTTTTCCGGCCAAACAACCACTACCACTGCGTAGTACGTCGAGTGAGGATTCCAGGAAGCACAAGTACGTGTCGTGAAGTTGATTAACGAAGAAGATACAATCTCGCAAAGGTATGTCTTCGGTTTCAAAACCGTTACGATATTTAAATTTAAAACTCATACAAATCAAATCTGAATCGAAGTTTGGTTGATAGGATGGTGTTCCTTGTGTTATAGTGAGTGTGTTGATGCCCTGAAACTTGAATTTTGATGGAAGAATTTGACTACACCGACGAAGAAGCGACTACGGTGAGCTTCGATTTTCAGTTTTTCTTCCGGCGAGTTTTGTATGTTTTAGATTGTATAAATCATGTTTTTGTGTTCCTTATGAGTCTAGGATCATTGTCGTTTGATATTTGGGTGTTGGTTATGCTTGAAACTCGAGAAAAATGAAGTTGCAGGTTTCCAGCTCGCGCACGTCGAAGAAGACGACGTGTGTCGACCGACACAAGGTATGTTGATCGACACATGCCTGTCGATCGACATGAGAGTCGTTGATCGACACACACATGTCGACCGACATGTGTTGTGTCGATCGACACACGATTGTCGACCCAGGGTTCACGTCGAGCTGGAGTTGTGTGTGTTGACCGAGTTGTATGTCGATCAACGACTACTGTGTCGATTGTCAGGAAGGGGAAAATGTGTTTTCTTGTTCTGTTTTGATCCGATTCGAGTCATTTTCAATTTATAAGTTTAATATATGACTTGAGAAGCATGTATGAGCATGAATGGGTGTTGATCTATGAAATCGAATGTTGGAATTTGATTTATTTGATTAAACTTGGAAGTTTAAAACATGTGAAGTGTTAACCTGTGTTGGTTTTGCAGTTGTCCGTTAGATGTCGGTCTAGTTCCTGATCGTTTCGAGTTTAGTCAGCTAGGTCTGATTAAGACACTTAGATTATACATCCTAATTGGTTATTTATGTGTAAATATTTGAAGGGAATTCGAAGTTAAAGGGGAAGTCAGCTTAACCACAAGAATAACAACGAGGCATATTTTCTTTTGAAGCATAACAGGTGGGAACTATTTTCAGTATAAACAAAAATGCTTTCCGAGCTTTATTGCTCAGTTTTCGAAAATATGTGAGAAAATGTTATATTTTAACTGATTGCTATGCATAAAATGTTTTGTGTTATCATATTTGTTCCTCTGTTGACTGCTATCAACAGGGCATTGAATTAGTGAGATGAGAACCATGTACTTTTAGTACTTGCACTAGTCTTGTTAATTTTGTGTTTTAAGGGCTAGCAACCTTACATTGTTATTGAGCTCGGGTCGGTCAGTTGACATACTGAAGCCCTAGGGGAGATAAGGCATGTGAACTTTCTTTCTTAATCGATCGGATCTCGATGCTGTGTGTCCGAGATTAGTGCACTTTGACGACAATGGGTTGAGTGGTTCGTCCATTCCCAGCTATACATCGAAACTTGGAAGTGGGCCAACTTCCAGTTACACAACGATAAAACAGATATGATGCATGTGAGTGAATCTGCATGCAGTAAGATAAAATGATTTGGATAACACGGTTTCTTTCAACAAAACCCCGTGTTTATCTGTGTGAGTTGCATATCATTCATATTTAAATTGTATTTTTCGGGCATGTTTCCACGGGGTACAATTTGTACTCAACCCCTCGTATTATTTCTAAAATGCGCAGGTTGAGCAGCAGAGATGGAAAAGCAAGGTGTAAAAGACGGCGCAAGAGATTGTACAACTTTTGAAAGATCCTGAGATATGCATCTTCACATGCATAACTCCACTACGCTTTTCACACCACTGCACCACGCTCTGAACTGTTTTCCTTCCCATGTTTTAAATCTCTTGAAGAATCGAAGTCAAACTCTCTTTATGATCTGTTTACGAATGTTAATGTTCTTATGAAGGTTTGATTGCCATTTTCAAATTATTTTATCTTTTATGCAAGTCTTCCGCCGAATTCAATTATAAAATATTTGAAAATCGTTGATCACGACTGTAACGCGTCTCATAGTTGAGAAGGTCAATTGAGGACGTTACATAAAGGATAATAGCAATGCAATTAACCTTTATTTTCATTTCATATATTTCTATTTTTAATTTATTTTTTCTTTTGAATGAATTAATTTGCTTTTTTTTATAGAGTTTAAACAAAAATATCAATACCTTCTTTATGAAGCTATCAAATCACCTATAATATTATTTTAAGGGTAAACGTTTAAATACATTTGACATATTAGTAAAGCATATATCAAATTATTAATTTAGTTTCAAATAAATGCTAAATTATCTTATCTTATTTCAACTTTATGATAGAGTAAAGATCCGGCGACATAATAATTTGTAATATATTTATATGACAACATGTAATATCTTAAACGTGAGTGTACGTTGTATGATAAGTCACATTAACTTTGAGTTTCTAGAGTTGGATTTTTGCTCTTATAACAAATTTGAAAATAAATTCATAATTAAATATATATGTTAATAATATGCATAGTTTGTAATATATTTGAAAAAAATTTAATATTTTGTACCATATTTGATCCTTTACCTATGATTTGATTTTATGATAATTTGAAAAAAATATTTTTTGGAGGTTCATTTAACTGAAATGGTGCAGGCCCATGGCACGCAAGACAAATAAAGGATAAACACAAAAAATGGAGAATATATACCTTGATATTGGTGTTGTCTTCACTCCACCATTTCTATTTTAATAATTAATAAATAAAAGCAGCATATATTTACATATTATTTATATTTATTTTGCAGGCTAGTGTTTTCTTTTCTTTTTTTGAAAGGGTTTTTGCAGGCTAGTTGATAACAAAGTTTCTGACTTTTCTTTACATAATATTAGTATTAATATTATTTTATTAGTGGATTGAAATCTAAAATTATTTTTCGAAGTTCACAACTTATTCTTCTCCATGTTTACAGAGTTATTTAAGAATTGAATATTATTTCCTTTGCAAGTCGCACCTTTAAATTATAATAATTTTTCTCCTTGCCCAGAGATTTCCTATCTCGTACTGTGATTCATTTGGATTTTGATTCCATAAAAATTTATTACAACTTATTTATTAAATGTACTAAACTTAGTTTTATAGTATTTTGACTTTTGAACTATTATCAGTATGAAATAAAAATTATTAACTTTATAACATTAATTAATATTGTCATAATTTAAGAGTAACAATATAATATATCTTCATAATTATAAGAAAAAAATGAATTTTAAATGAATAAGATTTATTTTTGTAATAAATAAATTTTCTTTTAAAAAATTAATAAATATTTTTAGTGTAAATTTGGAAAGTTTGTTTATTTTTTTAAAAAATGATTAACTCCGTAAACTTCAGAGTATTCGATAAAGAATCTCCAAACTTGATAATAAACAAATTAAATTTAAACAATAATCTACTTTTTTGAAAGGAACAATAATCTACTTAGATTCAATTCAATTCAATTCTACCTACACATAAGTATCACGGTGTATCAATAACTCAACTTTGGATTAGACTTGGGCCTTGTATCGAGCCCAACCATTTAAGACATTTTGATAAAATCTTATATTAGATGGTCTAATAAATATCTTATACTCCCTCTGTCCCGTTGAAGTAGTCCCACTTCTCATTTTTGTTTGTCCCATAAATTAGTCCCACTTTCTTAAAATAACAAACTTTTTCACACTCACCAATAAAATATTAATTCCACTACACTCACAACTCTTAATCTCCGTGCCGAAAAGAAAAGGGACTACTTATAAGGGACGGAGGGAGTATTTTTTATTTTTATTGCCATCCTTTTTTAAGAAACATCTTTTAACATCAAATGGTGACATTCTCATCTTCGTATGTGAAGGTCTGTCTACAAATTACAAAGCATTCATTTGTAAGTTAATTCATCCAGATTTGAATTAATTACACCTATTAGTCGCCAATCGAAGTTAGATAATATACAACGGAAGTTTTGCAAGTTTATATTCTTTAAATTGGTGATTTTGGCACTAGCTTGGGTTCAGAAAACTGGTTGCTTAGTGAACAATATATTAATTATTCAATATTAAGTAATATATTCCAACACTTGAGGTAATGAATTTTAAGTCCAATGCAGAATTTAATGAAAGTAGTAAAGGACACAAAGAGGTTCGAACCAAACCGTCCTACGTTCTTTCTCTCTTCAGACGCGCAATCTAAAACTCACTAAGTTGGGGATTACAAAGATGTCGACGCTCTATTGCCCGTATCCACCAGTTTACTAGCTAACTCGCCTAGTCCTTCACTTTCCATTGCTTCTTCAGATATGAAGTGTGGACGCACGACTCCACCTCCAACTGATCGTGGGAGTTTGTGTTTTTTTTCCGAGACCGTCAGCTTGTGGTATACACCTGTGATAATGAGCTCCATTGCTAACCTTGGAGCTCAATTATATCGAGTTCTATATGCAATATGAAACTTAAAAGTTGAAATAAATGTATTACATGGACATTCATTATATGATTTATCTCTAAGATAATTTATTTAATATCTAAAATAAATATACATCTCTTATGACATAAAAATATAACATTATTAAAATTAATCAAACTGACATAAAATATGAGGATATAAAATATAATATCCAAATATATGTAAATAAAAAAATAGGTTGGTGAATCGTGTGAAGAAATAAAAGAAAGTCGAATAGAATTATAAACTAAATTCGACTTATAAACAAAATAGAAATTAGTTTGAAGCATGGGCATCAATCAATCAAGTTTTAATATTTCACTGTAATTTTTCCATAATGTAAATATAATTCATATAATTTAATATTAAATTATTAATAAAAAAATACACTATGCGCATCGCGCAGACAACAATCTAATATACACAAAAGGATATCCACAAATTTTACTAATCTAAAACGTAACTTAAGATAAACTTTTATGCAATATTTTAGTTATATCCATTACACCCCGCAATCAGAAGGAGTGGAAGAAAATCAACAAAAAATAATAAGTGGTAGACCCTTTTTGAAAATATCGGCAAGTTGATGACGAGAAAGAACGTGTAAAACTCGAACTTTATCTCGAGAGAACTTTTCCCTGACAAAATGAACATCCAACTCAATATGCTTCATACATAGGGGTGTAATCGAACCAAGTCGAGTCGAGTTGTGTCGTGCTCAAGTTTGACTCGTTTAGTTTCGAATCGAGCTTCGAGCTTTTCTATCGAATACTTTGATGTTCACGAACTTTATCGAGCCTAAACGAACTTTATAAATTTAGAATATATTTTAAATTTTCATTATTATTTTGAAGAAAAAGTTATTTATTCCAAAATTAATATCATATTCATGTTCAAATTCTTAATATTTCATTATTAGAAAGATTTATCATTATTGATACTCTTAAATCATAAAAATATTATTTTTATAAAAGTAATTATTTTATATTTTCTTTTACTAATCTTAGCTAACGAGCCTGCTCACGAGTCAAATACTGTGATGCTCAAGTTTGGTTCGTTTAATAAACAAACTTTACTAAACGAACTCGAACGAGCTTTTATCGAGTCGAGATCCGAGTAACTTACGAATAATTTGGTTCATTTACAACCCTATCATACATTAATGTTGTACCGAATTCTCATATAAGTAAATGACACTCATGTTATCACAGTACACCAAGGTGGCCGTCTAAATGAGGTAATGAAACTTAAGAACAAGATTATGAATTGAACAAGTTTCCGAAACAACATTCACCACGCCACAATATTTAGCTTTTATACTGGAGTGAGATAGTGTGTTTTGTGGCTTTGAAGACCAAGACAAGAGGTTATCACCGAAGAATACACAAAAATCAGATGTTGAGCGCCGGGTATTTGGACAGCCTGCCCAACCCACATCAGTATATGCAATAAGAAAAGAGCAAAAAGTTGGATATATATATAT